>ML310416.1:0-174566 GCA_005239505.1 Nicotiana paniculata
ATAAAAATGAAGAAAACTGATAATCCTTGCTCCTTCAATGATTCTGTGTGTGTATTTTGCTCAAAAATTCGTCTCTCTCCCTTTCATGATGTGTTCTTGGGTCTATTTATACGGTTGGGATAAACCATACCCGTGTAAAAGACTCCTATCCTGGCTTGGAAACACTTAAAAACCTTTAAAACTCGGATTTTACCGAAATAGGCACCCTGGCGTCAGGGGTCTAACGCCTGGCTAACGCCAGGCACCCTCTGGCGTTCTGGGTATAACGCCTGGCTAACGCCAGGCAACCCCTGGCGTTTTGGGTATAACGCCTGGCTAACGTCAGGCACCCCCTGGTGTTTGGGGTCTAACGCCTGGCTGTCGCCAGGCTTGTCCCGGATCGCTCCTTTTCGACTCTTGCACGTATTATCCGACGTTTATGCTCTCATTTCGCTCGGCTTCCATTTCCAACTCGTCTGCACATTAAATAAACTCCATTAGGCACACATGACGTGTATTTTTATCATTAAAGCACATAAAATGCAAGGTATATAATGCTAAAAATCATGAATTCTAGCCACGCATCATCAAGTATAGATACTCTTGTTGTACTTACTGTATGGGTGGAAATGACCCAATGGGCACGTGAGTCCTCCGTACAGTTAGTACTCATATGAGGGCGCAAGATGCCAAGTGTTAGGGTTCGAATATTGGGACTCGTAAGTGGTGGTTGTCCGAGGTTCGGAACCTCGTGGAAATGACTACGAATTTGATATTGAAGGGGTTGAAGTTGTTGAGACATTACCTGTCCGTGTAGTATATTTACATTCCAGATCCATTTGTGTTCTATTCAATCTTTGTGTTGTTTCATGGTTTCCGCTGATACTTATTGTTTTCTTTCTTTATCGAATTTACTGTGTTGTTAGCTATATTGTGTAGCCTTTATGTGTACATCGTTTTTCCCTTTATTCCTATATTGATACTTAACCAGTTTATTAGATCAGTGGGTGTCTTGACTAGTCCTCGTCACTACTTTACCGAGGTTATTCTTGATACTTACTGGGCACCGCTATGGTGTGCTCATACTACTCCTCTGGGCATTTTTGTGCAGATCCAGGTATTGATCGTTAGTAGCTGTGAGAACTCTTGCCGAGGAGACTCAAGGTAAATCTGTCGTTGCGCTTACAGGTTTCGGAGTCACCTTTCTATTTTGCATTTACACTGTTTTTGCTTACTTCCGAATAGTTGTAATTAGAAGTTGTAGTAAACTCTATAAAGCTTATGACTTGTACTACCGGGTTTTGGGAATATGCAATGCATAGAGAATTATTTATTTTAGAAAAATATTAGATTTTATTATTATTGTTGTTATTCTATGAATATTAGGCTTACCTAGTCCTTCAGACTAGGTGCCATTACGATACCCAACGGAGGAAAATTTGGATCATGACAGTAACCCTAAAGCAAAAGACTTAAATCTGCAAAAAGGAAGCAAATGAATGGATAAAATAGATACTTTGTCATGGACTAAAGGTAAAAAATGGGAGGAAGTTTGTATAAATTGATCACGGAATATGTTCTATAGTTCAGGAAAATGATTTTTGGACTTGTATGGTTTAAAAATGTTTTCCAAGTTACAATTCGTTTTGGTTTCAAAGTCTATTACTGAATTGAAAGAAATAGATTTCAAAGCTAAAAGTTGTTCAAATATTAGGAAAACAGATTTTTAAAGTAGATTGATTTCATTAACAAGATCTGACGTTCCCCGCAAATGGTTACTTGAAAGCTCTATGATTTTGTTAGATTGATTAGGTCTAAACCAACCAAAGGAATTAAATACTTACGGTACCCTTAACATAACAATCATCGTCCATAGAAACTAACACCACAAAAGATAGACTAATAAGAACCAAAAGGAATAATTGACTGGCTTCTCAGCCAGCATCCCATAAGGGATAATTTTGTTATTTCCGCCTCTATATCAAGCAGGATGAGAATATGATGTGCCAGACTCCATGTGGCGTTACGGCGTCGTCGAGGCTTAAAGTAGGACTCTTCGTTTATGGTGTTCGTGCAAAACAAAGAAAGAAAGAAAAAGGTTAAAAGAATCTTATTTAACGAACACGAGGGAAGATAGCATGAAGTAAACATCACATAAATTGTAGAACTCACACCAAAACAGACACTATAACATGTTATGTTAACTAGAAAAAACAAAGGACCAAACTCTTACTTAACAGAGTTAGATTCTTAAACATTAATAAGAAATAGACCAAAGAAGATATCATACTGTTGTATAATTTTAATAGTCTGTAGACTACACCAACAAATACAAGTTACCAGGTTAACGCACGTATTTAAATACCAGATTCCAACCAAGACACATAATCAGTGGTAATAAACAGAGAAGAGTTCTTTAATAATTAAAAAAGAGCAATGGATTCTTAATATCTCTTAAAGAAAGTACTAAATACAGTGGGTTAGTAGTTATATTTCTCATCTCTTAGAAGAAAACATAGCCTCCTTTACGTATCGATACTATCTATTTGTGAAAGTAATTCTTTAAAGACAGTTCTAGCTTAAGGTCCCAACTTAAGGATCGAATTTGAAAAAGTTATAAAGACTCGGGATAAAATAATTTGCACCTTATTCATATAACACCTGAATAAAGTCAGCCATGATCTAAAGATTTTACTTTAATGCTCAACCAATTTTAGTAGAGTTTCCAATGCAGTTTGTAACTATATCAGTAACCTTATGAATGCACGAGCGCAAGGAATATTTTTCTAAAGTTATGGATGCTATGACATTCTTTAACACATAAAGAGAAATAGTGCAACGACATATCACACAAGATCAGCCTATCGGTGCTTTTCCCTCAAAAACGGATCAATGAACGAGCAAATGTGTTTTCTAGGTTTTAAGGAAACAATTCTATAATGCAACACGATCAGAAGTACCTGAATCATCACAAAAATGTGCGGAAGGTAAGTCGAGACACTCGCTAAACAGACAACCTGTGCAAGATATTAACATAAAGCTAGCCATGAAAATAACATTAATGTAAGGCTAACACCGTAAAGATTATTAATCTAAAACCAAAAAAGAAATAATCAGAACACAATTGGCAACAAGAAGTAAATGGGTAATAAAGTAGCAACATAATCAGAACACAAATGAAATATGAGTGAACTCAAATTATGAAAATAGATGACAATTCAAGTAATCAAATTGTTCTCAATGCATGACTTACAACTAGAGTTACCCCGAGACGCCACACCTTGTAACCACAAATCATAAGCCACAATTCCGAATCTTACACGCATTGCACATCGTGTCCATATTATCAATCACCTTCGCATGGCAAATTTCACATGCTACCATGTATATTGTATCCGTGCAAATGCGAAATAAAATGCTCGAGGGTTTTATTTAAATACAATAAGGGATAATAACAATCTTGAATAAAGTAAGGCGTCAAATAAGATAATGTGTTTGTTTTAAACAATAAATAAAGTAAAACTTATACAAAATAGAATATCAAATAAGTTTAGTTTTGAAATAATTAAGGTGAAGTAAAATAGCATTTTTATAATTTAAGAAAAATATCAGAAAAGTTTATTTAACGAATTAAATATATAATTTATTAAAGTAAGGCGTGATAACAATTTCACGTAAAGTAAAGCATCAAATAGGGTAATGCTTTTAATTTGAGAACCCAATTAACGTTAAATGTCATAATCATTTAAAAATAGGAAAGCACTAAGTGATATAACGAGTTCTATCTTAAGAGTCATATAAAACGAAGCATATTAATAATTCTTTTATGTAAGACCGTTATTTTACTAACAACTCTACAAAGTATGAGACAATGTGCAGTGACCCCAAACTCCCTCTGAATGATGTCGTGATGGCACCTAGTGTCTACGCTAGGTAAGCCTAATAAATAATAACAACTGAACAAATATATAATGACAAGTTATTGAAAGCGACTGAATAATAGATAAACCATCTAAAAATAGAAACTCACAAGTACACACCCCAAAATAGATGGAACTGAGTCATAAGATCCATAGAATGCAACTACAATACAACTATATCATTGTCCGAAAGGAAATACAATAACAATAAAAATAAGGGAAGGTGACACTAAGGTCTATGGATGTCGAGCATGCATACCTTAAAGTCTCCAGTAAAAGCAGCTAGCTAGAAATCTTTATCTACGGCACGAGCGGACGTACCTGAATCTGCATAAAAAGATTTGCATAAGAATTCCTAGTAAGTATCAAGCCTAAGCTCAGCAAAGTAGCGACGAGACTAGGTCAAGACACCTACTAGGATATGAAATAGCCAGAATAAAAATGTAACACGAATACATAACGGAAGTAAAAAATTATAGTGTTACAATGATCATATACAGATTACAACTGTTATAATATTAAAGAATGAAGCAACAACAAATATTCCCTCCACAACACTTTGTAACATGAAACAAACATCAAGAAACACAATTGTAACGACCCGGCCGGTCGTTCCGTGAGATTATCTCCGTTTCTTTCATTTTTACTTTATCATATGTTTCTTAGCCTATTTATGTTGTGTTGGGTCGGTTGGTTCGGGTTCGGAGTGGTCGTGGTGAGAACAGAGACACTTAGTCTCTTGAATTAGCTTAATAGTTGAGAAACTCAACTGGGAGTTGACTTATTGGGAAACGACCTCGGAATGTTGATTTTATATCTCGGATAGCTTCGTTAGGTGATTTGGGACTTAGGAGTGTGTTCGGAATGAAGTTTTGATGTCCGGTGTAGAATTAGACTTGAATTTGCGAAAGTTAGTTTTTGGAAATTTTTGTTTGGCAGTGGAAAAATAGGCTATCGGGGTCGGAATAGAATTTTGACAGTTGGGGCAGGTTCGTAATGTCATTTTGGATATGTTTGCAAAATTTCAGGTCAATCGGATGTGTTTTTGTTTGTTTCGGCATCATTGGCGAAATTTAGAAGTTTCAAAGTTCATAGGCTTGAATTTGATGTGATTTTGGTGTTTCTGCGTTGTTTTTGGTGTTTTGAAGGCTCAACTAAGTTTGAATGATGTTATGAGATACGTTAGTATGTTTGGTTGAGGTCCTGAGAGCCTCAGGTGTATTTCGGGTAGTTAACGAACCAACTATTGGCTTAAAACTTGGCAGGTTTTTGCTAGTGTGAGCCTCTGGTTTCCTTCTACGCGATCGCGGCAGGATGTTTGCGATTGCGTAGGACTAGTTAGGGGTGGAAGGATTTTTTTTATATGCGATCGCGTAGTGGAGGTCGCAATCGCGATCGCGTGAATGTGAGGTTGTTGTGTAGTGCAATCGCGTGGTGTTTATCGCGTTCGCATAGAGATGAAGAGGCGCGTGAGTGGCTAAACCGTTGTTCTTCACGATCGCGTGGAATGGTTTGCGATCGCGTGGGTCTATGTCTTGCTGAATCGCGATCGCATGTGTATGTCTGCGATCGCATAGTGTAATTTGATGGGGCAGCATATTCGTTCTTCGGGATCGAGTGGGAGCTTTCACGATCAAAGTGAAGAAAGAGGCCTGGGCAGAACAGTTTTTAAGTTCCAAAATCGGGGGTTCTTGGCCATAAGTTATTTTTTTCATTAGAGAGCTCGGGTGAAGGAGATTTTGGACGAGATTTTTAGTGGGGTTCTTGTGGTAAGTGTTCTTCAATTAATTTTGGTTCAATTTCATGAATTTGACTTGATTTCACCATGCAATTTGAGGAATTAAAGTAGAAAATTTAGAAGAAAATGGGAGGAGGATTTGAAAAATTCTTTTGGTGATTTAAGTGGGAGATTGTGGTCCGATTGTGGTGTTCTTGGTATGTATAGTTTCGTGGGAAGATGAGGATTCTAGTGATGTAAATTTTATAGAATTTCGAGACATGGACCCGGGGCTCGTGTTTGGCCAAATTTCGAGAATTGTGTCTAAATTGATATTTTACGATTGGATTTTGTTCTTTTAGCGTATATTGATGATTCTAATCTTGTTTTGGTTAGATTCGGAGCATTTGGGAGCGTTTTCGAGGGGCAAGAGCATCACAGAGTAGCTTTTGGGCTGTTTTGAGGTAAGTAGCAATTGTAACTCTAAACCTGAGGGTATGACACCCCGGTAATTGATATTGTTTTGGTAAATGTGGTGACACACATGCTAGGTGACGAGCGTGGGGGTGTTCACCGATAGGGATTGTGACCTGGTCTGTCCCGTAGTGACTATTAAGCCGCGTATTCGATTTGAAACCTTGCGATATCCTGTATTTTAGAAATTTATACTTGTTCATGGGCTGTGAGCCATGCTTGGGTCCTTGTGCCGACCTGATTAGACCCTCAGAGGTACTTTTACACTATTCTCACACTATCCGATAGAACAATTGTGAAATCAGTCATGTTTCCTACTTGTTATTTTCACTGTTATCACACTGCTTTGAAAACTCTGAGCAGTATTTTGGGCTGAGTCCCGTGAGTTGAGATGAATTTCCCAAGTGGCTTGTGAGGATGACTGACTCAGGACGAGAGTCGAGTATGTGAGGATAGTTATGGATCGGGCTGCACACCGCAACAATGTATATGTGTTAGGCTGAGCGCCGAGTATGTGAGGATAGTTATGAGACGGGCTGCACGCCGCAACAATATATTTACTATATATTACATATGGATCGGGCTGCACGCTGCAGCAATATAGATTATATATATGGAACGGGCTGCACGCCGCAACAATATATGTTGTATATGGATCGGGCTGCACGCCGCAGCAATATACATATTGGATCGGGCTGCACGCTGCAACAAATATAGCGCTTAGGTTGTAGGAGCCCCTCCGGAGTCTGTACACCCCCAGTGGGCGCAGTCGAATATTATATGGATCGGGCTGCACGCCGCAGCGTATGTTTTAAAGATCGGGCTGCACGCCGCAACAATATATATATATATATATATATATATATAGGTGTTGGATCGGGCTGCCCGCCGCAGCAGTTCTGTGTATTTCCTGGTACTTGCTGATTACGATTGTCTAGTGTGAGCATGAGATACTGAGAGTGGAGTCACGAGTGACTGATAGGCTTGCCCGAGAGGCTTTATTGTGAGTGATACTGTGCTCGAGGGGATTATATTTTATGAAACTACTGTTTTTCACTTTTCTTTACATTGAGCCTCTGATGATAATGTTGGACAAATGATTTTATGCGAGATTTTTAAATGGAGACTGGAGTTTTATGAAATATCCGGAATGTAGATTCCTGACATGATTTATTCATTTCCACTGTTATTCATTATATGGATTTACATTATTTATAAATGCTAGTCACTACGCTCAAGATTTTAGTTACTTTGATTACTTAATGAGTTGGCGTACTCACATTACTCCCTGCACCTCTATGTGCAGATCAGGGTATCGGACCATCTCACTAGTTTCTTTCTGGACGTGCTTGGAGTTTGTTCAAGGATCGAGGTAGCTACTCATCGTACCCAGCTCACCTACTTTCCTTTCCTCAAATCATAGTTTTTGTATTTTGTACTTCAGACTTTTGTAGTAGCAAGTCACTATATTGTACATTGTATTTACAATCCTAGATGCTCATGACAGTTGACTCCAGGTTTTGGGAAAGTGTATAAATTGTTCATCTCAATATTTGTTGTTTTAAAATCTGCTAATGTTGGGAAATTATGAAATATTATGATAGTCTGAAATGGTTGGCTAGGCTAGTTCCATGATCGGCGCCATCACGGTCGGCTTAGGATTTGGGGTCATGACAAGTTGGTATTAGAGCCTACGTTACATAGGACTCAACGGTCATGAGCAGGTTAATTAGAGTATTACGAATCGGTACGAGGACGTATGTACATATCTTCGAAAGGATGCATAACCCTTAGGAACGATCTTATTTTTCTTGAATTCTGTCGTGCCATTTGTTGATTCTGGAAATATAAACTTCTGTTGTTTCATTCTCTCGCAGATGGTGAGGACTCGCGCTAGCGATCAGGGTGATCAGCCACCAGCTAGGCCGGTGAGAGATCGAGGCCGTGGTAGAGGTAGGTCCAGCCCGTGCGACAGCCAGGCAGTATCAGTTGATCCCCCTACTATTCAGGATCAGGTTCCCGCCGCAGATGCTCCAGCGGGACAGGCTCAGGCACCGGCAATGCCTATTGCTATTCCGGATCTTCAGGAGACCTTGGCTCAGATCTTGACTGCGTGTACCATCCTTGCTCAGGCAGTTTCCACTACTTCTCAGGCCGGGGAGTCATTCAGACTCCAGTTTCCCGGACACCAGAGCAAGTTACTCAGGCCCATCAGATACCGGGGGCGGTTCCAGCCGAGCTGGCTGCTCCAGTTCAGGACTTCGTGGTTCCAGCTATGCCAGATGATGAGCAGCATAAGCTAGAGAGGTTTAGCAGACTTTAGCCTCCGACATTCAGTGGTGCTGAGGGTGAGGATGTCCAGGGTTTTCTGGATAAGTGTCAGCGGATGTTGCGTACTGCTGGGATTCTGGAGAACAATGGGGTCTTGTTTGCTACTTTTTAGTTTTCTGATGCTGCTTTCACTTGGTGGAATTCTTTTGAGAGGCGTAGGCCTGTTGGTTCAACACCCCTCACCTGACAGTAGTTCTCCACTATCATCTTGGACAAGTATGTAACCTAGTCGCACGGGGAGGAGCAATGTAGGCATTTTGAGCCGCTGCGTTAGGGGGAGCTATCAATGACGCAGTATGAGATACGATTTTCAAAGTTGGCTCGTCATGCCACTGAGTTGGTCCCTACTGATAGGGAGAGGATTAGGAGGTTCATGGATAGCCTCACTTATCAGATCCGCCTTTTCATGACTCAGGAGAGAGTGTCAGGTGCTACCTTCGAGCAGGTTGTTAATATTGCTAGAGATATTGAGTCGGTTCGCCACCAGGAGTGGGTGGAGAGCGAGGAAAAGAGGCCTCGTGGATCGGGTAGTTCTAGTGGTGCTCCTTCCAGGGGGCAGTCTTAGCATAATAGAGGTCGTCATTCTGGCCTCCTCGATAAGGCTGCCCAGCCCATAGTGGTGCATCTTCGGGGCATGGTCCCCGCTTTTCTCAGCTAGGCGGTTCTTCATTCGGTTCCCTTCTAGCCTAGAGTGCAGCTCGAGCACCATCAGTTCATGATTCCTCTATTCATGGTTCTCCTAGTGGACATTCTGGTGCCAGGGGTTCTTTTCAGTCCCCGACTCCAGCTTCAGGGATTTGTTATGAGTACGGAGAGTTCGAGCATATGAGGAGGAAGTGTCCTCATCTTCTTGGAAGTCCATCTCAGCTGAAGATCCAGCCTTCAACTTCGGCTCCAGTTACTTCACCACCCACCCAGGCAGCCAGGGTGGTAGTCAGACAGCTAGAGGCCGCCCTAGAGGGGAAGGTCGAGCAGGTGCAGGTCAGGCCCGTATGTATGCATTTCCAGCAAGGCCAGATGCTATGGCCTATGATGTAGTGATCGTAGGTATTGTCTCAGTCTGTCGCCGAGATGATTTGGCTTTATTTGACCCTATTTCTACATATTCCTATGTTTCTTCATATTTTGCCCATTTTTTGGATATACCCCGTGTGTCTTTAGTTACATATGTTCATGTGTCGACTCCGGTAGGCGATACTATTGTTGTGGATCGTGTGTATCGATCGTGTGGGATATCTTTTGGGGTCCGGAGACCCGAGTGGACATACTATTACTTAGCACGGTCGATTTTGATTGGGCATGGACTGGTTATCTCCCTGTCATGCTGTGCTTGATTGTCACGCTAAGACCGTGACCTTAACTATGCTAGGATGTCCGCGGGTTGAGTGGAGAGGTTCTTCTGAGTATGTGCCTAGCAGGGTGATTTCCTACCTGAAGGCTCAGTGTATGGTTGAGAAGGGGTGTTTATTGTATCTGGTTTTGTGAGGGATGTCAGTGGTGAGACTCCCGCTATTGATTCGGTTCCTTTGGTCCGTGACTTTCTGGACGTGTTTCCTGCAGACCTGCCAGGCATGCCACCTGACAGGGACATTGATTTTGGTATTAACCTGGTTCTAGGCACTCAGCCTATTTCTATCCCACCTTATCGTATGGCACCAGCGAAGCTAAATTAATTAAAGGAGCATCTTAAGAAACTCCTAGATACGGGGTTCATTCGGCCTAGTGTGTCACCTTGGGGTGCACCGGTGTTGTTTGTAAAGAAGAAGGATGGTTCTATGCATATGTGTACTGATTATCGACAGCTGAACAGGGTTACGATGAAGAATCGATATCCCTTGCCTCGTATAGATGACTTGTTTGATCAGTTGCAGGGTGCCAGAGTATTTTCCATGATTGACTTGCGTTCCGGCTATCATCAGTTGAAGATTCGGGGGCCAGACATTCTGAAGACTGCTTTCAGGACTTGATATGGTCATTATGAGTTTCTGGTTATGTCGTTCAGGCTGACCAATGCCCCAACAACCTTTATGCACTTGATGCACAGTGTATTACGGCCTTATCTGGATTCTTTCGTCATCGTGTTTATTGATGATATCTTGGTGTATTCCCAATCTCGGGAGGATCATGAGCAGCATTTGAGAGTTTTGCTTCAGACCTTGAGAGAGAGAAGATTGTATGAAATTTTTTGAAGTAGGAGTGCTGGCTTGATTCAGTAGCGTTCTTGGGACACATGGTGTCTAGTGAGGGTATTCAGGTTGATCCAAAGAAGGTAGAGGCGGTGCAGAGCTGGCCTAGACCGACATCAGCTACCGAGATTCGCAGTTTCCTTGGTTTGGTAGGGTACTATCGCCGTTTCGTAGAGGGATTTTCATCTATTGCATCACCTATGACCAAACTAACCCAGAAGGGTGCTCAGTTCAGGTGTACTGAGGAGTGTGAGGAGAGATTTCAGAAGCTCAAGTTAGCTTTGACTACAGTTCCGGTGTTGGTTTTGCTTACGGGTTCAGGTTCTTATACAGTTTACTGTGATGCCTCGAGAGTTGGCCTTAGAGCACTTTTGATGCAGGACGGTAGGGTGATTTCCTACGCGTCCAAACAGTTGAAGGTGCACGAGAAGAATTATCTAGTGCACGATCTTGAGCTAGCAGCTATTGTCCACGCCTTGAAGATTTGGCGTCATTATTTATATGGATTGCATTGTGAGCTTTTCACTGATCACCATAGTTTGCAGCATCTGCTTAAGCAAAAGGATCTGAATTTTGAATGATGTTATGGGATAGGTTGATATGTTTGGTTGTGGTCCCGAGGGTCTCGGGTGTGTTTCGAGTGGTTAACGGACCAACTCTTGGCTTAAAAACTTGGCAGATTGTTGCTGATGTGAGTCTTTGGTTTCCTTCTATGCGATCGTGGAAGGATGTTTGCGATCGCGTAGGCCTAGCTAGGGGTGGAAGGACTTTTGTTATATGCAATCGCGTGGTGGAGGTTTCGATCTCGTGGGTGAGAGGTTGTTGTGCAGTGCGATCGCGTGGTGTTTATCGCGTTCACATAGAGTTGAAGGGGCGCGTGAGTGGCTGAGCCGTTGTTCTTCGTGATCGCATGGAGTGGTTCGCGATCACGTGGGTTTATGTCCTGCTGAATCGCGATCACGTGTGTATGTATTCGATCACATAGTGTACTTGATTGGGAAGCAGATTCGTTCTTTGCGATCGCGTGGGAACTTCCGCGATCGCAGTGAAGAAAGAGGCCTTGGCAGAACAATCTTTATGTTCCAAATTTGGGGGTTCTTGGCCATAACTTATTTTTTTCATTAGAGAGCTCGGGTGAAGGAGATTTTGGACGATCTTTTAAGTGGGGTTCTTGTGCTAAGTGTTCTTCAATCATTTTTGGTTCAATTTCATGAATTTGTCTTGATTTTCACCATGCAATTTGAGGAATTAAAGTAGAAAAGATGGAAAAAAATGGGAGGAGAACTTGGAAATGTTTTTGGTTATTTGAGTGGGCAATTGTGGTCCGATTGTGGTGTTCTCTGTATGTATACAATCATGGGAAGATGAGGATTCTAGTGATGTAAAGTTTATAGAATTTCGAGACGTGGGCCCGGGGCTCGGGTTTGGCCAAATTTCGAGAATTGTATCTAAATTGATAATTTTCTTTTGGGTTTTGTTCCTTTAGCGTATATTGATGATGTTAATCTGGTTTTGGTTAGTTTCGGAGCATTTGGGAGCCAATTCGAGGGGAAAGAGCATCGCGGAGTAGCTTTTGGGCTGTTTTGAGGTATGTAACGATTGTAACTCTAAACCTCAGGGTATGACACCCCGGTAATTGATATTGTTTTGGTAAATGAGGTGATGCACCTTCTAGGTGACGAGCGTGGGGGAGTGCACCAATAGGGGTTGTGACATGGTCCGTCCCATAACGACTATTAAGCCGCATATCGATTTGAAACATTGCGATATCCTGTATTTTAGAAATTTATAATTGTTTATGAGCTGTGAGCCTTGCATCGGGCCTTGTGCCGACCTGTTTAGACCCGCATAGGTACTTTTACACTATTCTCACACTATCCCGATAGAACAATTGTGAACTCAATCATGTTTCCTTCTTGTTGTTATTTTCACTGTTATCACACAAATTTGAAAACTCTGAGAATTATTTTGGGGTGACTCCCGTGAGTTGAGATGAATTTCCCAAGTGGCTTGTGAGGATGACTGAGTCAGGCCGAGAGTCGAGTATGTGAGGATAGTTATGGATCGGGCTGCACGCCGCAACAATGTATATGTGTTAGGCCAAGGGCCGAGTATGTGAGGATAGTTATGGGATGGGATGCACGCCACATCAATATATTTACTATATATTACATATGGATCGGGCTACACGCCGCAAAAATATAGATTATATATATGGGACGGGCTGCACGCCGCAACAATATGTTATATATGGATCGGGCTGCACGTCGTAGCTAATATAGTGCTTGGGTTGTAGGAGCCCCTCCAGAGTCTGTACACCCCAGTGGGCACGGTCGACTATTATATGGATCGGGCTGCCCGTCGTAGCCTATGTTATAAGGATCGGGCTGCACGCCGCATCAGTATATATATATATATATATATATATATATATATATATATATATATATATATATATATAGGTGTTTTATCGGGCTGCCCGCTGCAACAGTTGTATGTATTTACTGGTACTTGCTGAGTACGAGTGTCTAGTGTGAGCATGAGATACTGATAGTGGAGTGACGAGTGACTGAGAGGCTTGCTCGAGAGGCTTTATTGTGAGTGGTACTGTGTACGAGGGGCTTATATTTTATGAAACTACTGTTTTTCACTCTTCTTTACACCGAGCCTCTGATGATAATATTGGACAAATGATTTTATGCGAGATTTTTAAATGGAAACTGGAGTTTTATGAAATATCCGGAATGTAGATTCCTGACTTGATTTATTCGTTTTCGCTGTTATTCATTATATGGATTTACATGATTTATAACTACACTCAAGTTTTTAGTTACTTTGATTACTTACTAAGTTGGCGTACTTACGTTACTCCCGGCACCTCTGTGTGCATATCCAGGTACCAGACCATCTCACTAGTTGCTTTCCAGACGTGCTTTGAGTTTGTTCGAGGATCGAGGTAGCTGCTCAGTGTCCCCAGCTCACCTCCTTTCCTTTCCTTAGATCATAGTTTTTGTCTTTTGTACTTCAGACTTTTGTAGTAGCAAGTCACTATATTGTAGATTATGTTTACAGTCCTAGATGCTCATGACAGTTGACTCCAGGTTAATGGAAAGTTTATAAATTGTTCATCTCATTTTTTGATGTTTTGAAATCTGTTAATTTTGGGAAATTATGAAATATTATGATAGTCGGAAATGGTTTTCTAGCCTAGTTCCATGATAAGCACCATCACGGCCGGCTTAGGATTTGGGGTCGTGAAAACAACGAGGTGCCGCCTCGTGTATAATGAAATAAAACTAAGGTACCGCCTAATATTAACCTTTCTCGATTCCAGTGACAATAATTCCTTATACTACCGTGTGAGCCTTACATTTTCAAATAGTTTTTGAAAACAGTTTTCCCGAAATAGCTCCTCTCACTTTAGTCCCACCTTATGCCGCCACATGCACATCAACCCAATCCTTATACCATCGAATGCACATCAATAACATATTACAATAACAACTCGCAACATAAATTCCCACATTTCACAACTTACCAACAATAACCATATCAATGTTACAATAACAATAGCCCATGGATCCACCATAAACGTATACAGGAATACCCACAAAAATAATGGATGGATGCTCAATAAGATTGATGTTTCAAAAATAACCAACATCATCTTAACGTATTAACGACTTTCACAACTTCAACACCAAATAACATAACAATGAGAAATCAATAGATAACACGACATTAGATAAGACTAGCTCACAATAAAGGAAAAACCCGGGTCTAATAGTAGATTATGTTTACCTATGACCCCACGAGTTTATATATGTATTAGTTTCAAATTCGGAGTCCAAATCGACTCTCAAAACTTAGTTTCTTATTTTTCAAAAATTTGACAGAATTTCATTAAATTTCTATTCTGGTTCACATGAGTTGATGTAAAAATCTAAGATATGTTAATGAAATATGATTAGAAATAGTTTAGAATCACTTACGCAAGGTTTGTTGGTGAAAATCACCTCTCCAAATCCCCTCCTACTGAGTCTATGGTTCATTTAATGAACTTAAAAATCCCGTCTCCCAAAAATCCCGAATCTATGGGTTTGAAAATGCGAACCTAACTGACTTGACCTACCTTCGCAAATGCGAACTCAGACCTCGCAAATGCAAGATCAGAGGCCTGCATAGAACACCAACAACCAGAAATTCCAACAACACTCTGTTAAGCGTCCGAAACTCACTCGATCCCTCTGGCCTCTAAACCCAAACATCCACACAAGTCAAAAAATACCATATGAAATTACTCATGCGATCAAAACACAAAAATAACATCTAAAGCTACGAATTGAACTCTAAAACACATTATTTTATAAGAGATTTTCAAGAACTTCAAAAATTTTAACTAAGCGTCTTAATCCTATCAAATCAACACCGAACGACGACAAATATTGGAAACAAGTTCTAAATGCCATAATGCACCTATTCCAAGTCCCAAAATTAATTTCCGAGCTCAATAGCTAAATGTCAACATACGGTCAAACTTTTCAACATAAATTTTGGTAAGTCAACACAAATCAACCTATGGACTTCCAAAATAAATTTTGGGCATACGCCCAAGTCGTAAATCACGATATGAAGCTATCAGAATCATAAAAATACAGTTCTAGGGTCCTTTTCAAAAAAGTCAAAGCTTGGTCAATATTTTCAAATTTAAACTTCTAAGTCTAGAATCAGGGGTCCAAATCAACCCGAAAGCTTCCCGGAATGAAACTAATCAACCCTGCAAGTCATAAAGATATAATCACACAAGTGTGAAGTAGTAAAAGGTGTAAGGATGGCAATTACACAAAACGACCGATCGAGTCGTTACATAATGACTCCATGCAAGTAAATTCACCATAAAACTCAATTCACCAAGTAACACCAAGGCACATGTGGGCACGCTAAGGAAACACAATAAATAACGTATAATGCATGAATTAAATAAGAAGTCACAATCGTTCCCACACAAAAATAACCAAATATAATCAAAATACCAGTGAGATGATTTTAGGAAAAACTAAAATTGTTCAAATCAAAAAGCCTTTCAATTATATAATGTACATGAAAATCACACTAAGATACCTCACCTCATATCTATATTTCTCAATTCAAAATCACAACCTTTCCTTATACAACCGCGTGAGCCTTACATTTAGATATTTTTGAAAATATTTTTCCGAAACAGGTACATGCACTTTAGCCCCCTTATGTTGTTGCGTGGCTTCAAGTAATTCCCTAACAAGAAACACAAACATAAATCACGCCTTATGTCGACGCATACAAATTAATCGCTATTCTTATACCACCGTGTCACGACCCAAAATCCATAAGGTCGTGATGGTGCCGGACACCACTATCAGGCAAGCCAATCATTAAATGGTTAAGTTAAATTTCCTGTTTTAGCATTTTTTGAAATCATTACCCTTCACTTTATTACATATTAACTGAATGAAATTCGGTAAGTAAATACAACAGTTTAATATTCCATTTTTATAAAATACATCCTAAACACATCCCAGAACCCGGTGTCACAAGTGCATGAGAAAATTCTAAGAATTAAACATGTACTAGTATACTTGTCCGGAATACAAACTGGACAAGGAATTTAAAGTAAATAAAATACATATGAGGAAGACTCTGCCGGCTGCAGATCGTCTCCGGATGGTGCAACTCGTCTAAGTCTCCAAGTCAGTCACATCACTGCGTCAAGCAGGGCCACTATCTTTGAATGTACCTGTGTAATAAAAATGCACAGCAAGTGTAGCATGAGTACGAAAACAACGTGTACTCAGTAAGTATCCCGCCTAACCTCAAAGAGGTAGTGACGAGGGGTCGACTTTGACACTTACTATAGATCAAACATTAATATAACTAAGGGTGACACTAAGCATGGATATCGAAGACAACTTAACAAGTAGCAACGGAAAATAGCAACTTCTTTCTAATTTAATATTCTTAAATCCTCGTCATTTCAGTTGACAATTTAAAATCTCCAGGCCAGTACTCAGGTAAAAATCATAGCAAGTACGCAGTAAATATCATGCGCAAGCAATGCCGAGGATTGAACGGCCCGAACCAACATAAATATAAACTGTGCACTGCCGAAGGGTCGAACGGCTCGAACCATAGATGCATCTAATAACCCGCCGTGGAATACGGCCTGCTCCCATGAGAGTAGTGGAAGAAATCACCCCGCTCGCGGAATATAAATTGCGAAGCCGTCACACACAGTCATGGAAAATTTCTCTTTTAAAGGTCACAAAAAATAGTATTTAAATCTTTTTATTTTCTAGAAATCCATTTTTCCAAGTCCGGTAAATTTTAAACACTTCATTTTCAACAATAAGGTTACAATTACGACAAATAAAACATGCTTTCGGGTCCTAGACTACCCGGACATAAACATAATAGTAGCTATGCACAGACACTCATCACCTCGTGCGTACGTAGCCCCCACAAATAGTAGCACATATTTAATTAGTTCACCTATGGGGACAATTCTACCTCACAAAGTTAGAAAGGAGACTTATCTCGCTTCAGAATTCCATAACCGGCTTCCAAGCCCTTCTGAAGACTCCAATTGATGCACAACGCCCCAAAACTAGTGTTACTTGGTGAAAATCCCTCCTTGAGCTCTCCAAAATCGTCCAAACCAAACGAAAGAAATGAAAGAAATGTGTTATAACTCGTGTTTAAAACAATCTGCCCAAGCTTCATCGAGTTGTACCCTTGCGTTGTGCAGGTTGTACATCCTATTACAATTTTCCCTTGCTGTACACCTTCTGTTAAAACGTCCATAGCTCCTTGTAGAAATATCCAAATGACAAACGGTTTGAAGATTTAGAAACTAGACTAGAATATCTTTAATTTACAGGTTGTACATCATATAACTCGTTATATATTCCAAGATATGAGCTTCTAAAATCGGCTACATGCATCAGAAAATTCTGTCGAAATTGCTCCACCAGCCATCTTCAATCGATCATAACTTTCCGATAAAATGTCCCAATCATGAATGGTTTAACTTTATGTAAACTAAAATGGAAGGGATGCAAATTTTATGTTTTTCAAAGTTACAGACTCCTTATAGATTTCAAGATATAAGCTTCCAAATTAAGCTCCACGATTGCACTAGTTGCTGTGAAAACAGTGTTCTGCAGAAAATTTCAGCAACTCTTTTGTCCGAAATTCATTCCGTTAACCTTCCGAAATCCACCCGAAGCCATCGGGACCTTAACCAATTATACCAACATGTCCCAAAACATGATACCAACTTGCTCGAGGCCTCAAATCACATCAAACAACGTCGAAATCATGAATCACACTCCAATTCAAGCTTTATGAACTATGAAATTTCAAACTTCTACATAAGATGCCGAAACCTATCAAATCACGTCCGATTGACCCCAAATATTGCACACAAGTCATAATCGACCTTATGGACCTGCTCCAAATTACGGAATTGGAATCCGACCCCGATATCAAAAAGTCAAACTCTCGGTCAAATTTCTCAAAAACCTTCAAATTTCTATCTTTAGCCAAATGACTTCAAAATGACCTACGGACCTCCGAATTTACTTTTGATCGCGCTCCCAACTCCAAAATCACCATACGGGGGCATTTCCTGATTCAGAATCCCAAACGAACATCAATAACCTCGAAATGCACTTCAACCCAGACTTATGATTCTTTCTAAAATGCCAACTTCTACAATATACGCCGAAATGCTCCCGGGTTATCCAAAACCCGATCCGGACATACGCCCCAGTCCAAAATCACCGTACAAACCTGCTAGAACCTTCAAATCTTGATTTCGAGGTCGTTTACTCCAAATTCCAGTCTTAGTCGATTCTTCCTACTTAAGGCTTCTGAAATGAGAATTTTCTTTCCAATTTGACTCAGAACTTCACGAAATTCAAAATTTCGACCACACCTACAAGTCATAATACCTGAAACAAAGCTGCTCATGACTTCAAACCACTAAACGACACGCTAGAGCTCAAGACGACCGGTCGGGTCATTACACACCGCATGCGCATCAACATGACAATACAATAATGAACTCGCACCACACGTGCTCGTATGCCACAACATTACCAAATAACCAATAACAATATTACCATAACACATAGCCCATGGCTCAACCACAATGTGTACAGGAATCTCAATAATAACAAAACGAATGAGAAACAACTCAACAAGGTAAGACATTCCAACAAGCAACAATTTTAACCACAACCGTGTTAATAGATTTCAACAGATACAACTTCAATAACTCAACAATGAACGTATTTCCACGAAATAACATATTCAAATCAAATGCATAACTCAAGATCAACAAGGAAAGAGATAGCACGAATTAACATGAAAATAACTAAATAGCATGTAATAACAACAACCACTAAATGCATATAAGAATAACCTAGACGGATGAAAAATAGAGCATGTAATAGAAACATTAGATAAGGCATATAAGAATAAACTTGACAACGAAAGATATGACTAATAATAGAAACTTCAATTAAATGCTTATAATTGATCTAAGAGTGTAAATCGGTCAATTATTCATATATAAACCTGTGTACACACTCGTCACCTCGTATACACATCTTTTACATAATTCAAATATTACAATTAAACCCTAAATCCTAAGGGGTATTTTTTCCACACAAAGTTAAGCAATATACCTAGCTCAAACAAGCTAAATCAATCTACTAATAAGCCCATCCCATGCAAATCCACTTCTGTACGACTCGAATCTAGCCAAAATAATTTAATATCATAAATAAAAACTATAGGAAATAATTACAGATAATAAATATTCAGTCTTTAACTAAATTCATAAATTCAACCCACCTCGGAACCCGATAAAACTAAAAAATTCCGAACACCCATTGCGATACGAGTCCAACCATACAAAAATCATTGAGTTCTGACCTCTGATCGGCCTTCAAACTATCAATTTATTTTTTGAAAAGTTTTTACACAAATCCTCAATTTCTCCAATTCACATCATTAACCAAACACTAAAATTGAGGGTTGAATCATGAAATAATAATAAATCCGAGTAAAAAAAAATACTTACCTTAATCTAAGTAGTAAAAAGTCCCTCCAAATTAGCCCAAAAACAAGCTTCAAAACCTTGTGAAAAAATGTAACTAAATTTCGGAACAATTAAAAACAATATAACAGTTATCCAAGCTCGAATTAGGTCCTAGATGACCCCGAAACTCACATTTGATAAGCCCACCATGATCATTGCGAGATTAATCCCAAGACACCCTCTTGAATCACCCAATTTGGCCTTGAATGAATGAGATATGATGTTTTGAAGTTTTAAAAGCAATATCAAAATTTCAGGGATATAAATGGTATTTTCGTAATTACTTACACCAGAAAAAACCAGCAATATGAAAATCTTCGTTTTAGCACCCCCAAAACTCATTCGGAACCTCCCGTACACAAACCATATATGCATTTAGATCATCGAACACACTATGAACCTGCTCGTGCACTCAAAACACTGAAAAGAGGTCAACTTGACCCAATATTGACCATGGTCAAACTTCAAATCTTTAACATAACTACTTTCTCAACCAGTGATTCGAAACACACCGGAGCTCCTGGGGATCCCATCCACTCATACCAACAAGTAAAAATACATCATCCAAACTTATCCAAAGGCTCAAAACCCCCACGGGAATATCACAACAAAAAATCGAGGCTCAACCCGAATAGATTTTCTCTTAAGTTGTTAAATGTTCATTCTATAAAAAGAGAGTCTGAATCACACTTAAACACTTCAGATTACTTTCGAACTTTGAACATAATTTCAATTCAACTATATAGACCTATCGAAAGTCTCGAAACATCAATTCGGGTCCAATAACATAAAGCCAACGTTTGGTAAGACTTACGAACTATTAAGTTCTTCAAATTGTCAATATTTGACAAATAGTGTCAGATTCTTCTAGGAACCTCCAAAACCAAATCCGAACATACGTACAAGTCCAAAATCATCAAACTAACCTATCAGATCGATCAAAACTCGATTCCGAATCTGTTTACCCAAAAATAAACATTGCTCAACTCTTCTAACTTAAAGATTCTAAAACGAGAATCATTCATCAAAATCAATCCCAAACTGCTCGAAAACCGAAACCAAACATATACGTCATAATATATAATATGAAGCTACTAAAAGTCTCAAATCATAGAATACAATGCTAAAGCTCAAAACGACTGGTCGGATCATTACAAGTACTTGAATAAAGTTAAGTTTTGATTTCTCGGTTCAGTGAGCGGTCTGTAATTAACATCCCAAGGGAAGATAACGTGGAAGCGGACGTGTTGACCAATTTAGGGTCCTCCATAAAAATAAAAGGAGTTGATTCTCATGCAGTTGTCAGTTATTGCACTTAGTGCTGGGCGTGGATGGGTATTGTGAAGTTAGCTCGTCCAACCTAATATGGATTGGAGAAACAAGTTTATAGAATATTTAAGGTATGGTAATTTGCATGAAGATTATAAAGACCCTTGGGATCTTTGAACTAAAGTTGCTCGTTATTGCCTTGTTGATGGGCAACATTATCAAAGATCTTTTCAAGGACCATTGGCTCGATGTTTAGAAATACCAGAGGCTTATTATGTGATGAGAGAAGTTAATGAAGGGGTTCAAGGGAATCATTATGGCGCGGACTCGTTGTGTTCTTAGATTGATAAGGGATGGTTGCTATTGGCCCCAGATGGAACAATACACAAAGCGTTCAGACAAAAATATGATACGTGTTTGCTGGTAAAGCTGCTACATTTGGTAGTATCACAGTGGCCATTCATGAAATGGGGGATGTATATAGTTGGTCTTTTGCCTCAAGGGCCCCTGTATGTAAAATTTCATTTTGTCTTAACTGATTATTTCACTAAATGGATTGAAACATTGATTTCAAAAAGATTGGAGAGAGAGAATTCATTAGCTTTATTTGGGATCGTATCATTTTCCGGTTTGGAATACCAAAAATATTTCTTGTGACAATGGCCCATAATTTATAGGTTCCGAAGTCACAAGGTTTCTGTAAGGATTAAAGATAAAAAGAATCACATCTTCCCTATATCATCCAATTTCTAATGGTAAAGAGGAGTTAATCAACTAGGTGATAATTCAAAACCTCAAAAAGAAATTATAGGATGCTAAAGGAGGTTGGCCAGAAGCGGTAACATGAGTGTTATGGGCATATCGAATGACTACGAAGTCAAGCACGGGAGAAACACCCTTTTCCCTTATGTACGACACGAAATAATTGATTTCAATTGATATTGGTGGACAAACCATAAGGTATTCACGGGCAAAAGAGTAGGCGAATAATGAAGCTATGTCGATTAAGCTGGATTTTCTTGAAGAGTGTCAAATTTAGCATATGTGGGGATGTTGGCAAAAAAAGACAAGAATGTAAAGGTACTATAATCGCAGAGCAAACCTTTGATATTTCAAAGTTGGAGATTTGGTTTTGGGGAAGTGACTCAAGTACTCGAGAAGTTAATGCTGGAAAGCTAAGACCAATGTGGGAAGTACCTTAACGAATTTTAGCTATAACAAATAAAGACTCATATAAGTTGGAAAATCAAGATTGAATAAAATTAACAAGTAACTGGAATGTTACTCACCTCAAAAGGTATTAATTTTGAAGATTCTTGTTGATATTGAAAGTATGTGGTGCACTCTTTTTTTCTTCGTCTTGTTTTTGTCCTAATTAGGTTTTTCAGACAAGGTTTTTAATTAGGCAGCAATGTAAAGCATACTACGAAGAAGGGTCATCGAAAACATAAAGAACTGAAGTATTATAATTCTCATTCTTAGCATCCAAACATTGGGGGGGGGGGGGNTGTTGTATAGGAACACTAAAAGTGTCATCAAGACCGGGGACTACTAAAAATGGAAGTTGTATCTTATCAGGACCGAAGATTGCATTATCAGCCCCATAGATATAAGTAGTTCAAGTTAGCCACATGTATTGGAAGCTTATATACATAAGCAAAACTTTTGCTCATGTAAATGTACTTTTAGAAATGAAAAGAATAAATTAAAGTCATTTTATTTTTATCTTATTTCATATCCAAAAGATAAGATATGATATTTTTCATTTGAAAGTTACTTAAAATTCAAATGCTTGAGCCGAAATTAACATAAGACTTCTTATTCAAGAGCATCATAAACATAAAGACCCTCTCTTTTAAAATCCCATAGTTAAAGGCTAAAATCGAAAGTATGAACGCCATAATTAAAGTTGTCGCTTATAAAAATTTCCAGAACTTTATCAAATGGAAAAAATATTTTTGCGCAGAAATTAAGGAAAAGATGTCTTATATTTCTTCATAATGCCGAACTCATTAAAAGTTTCAGCATAGTTACCATTTTTTTATATCAATTGATTTTATCAGTGAAGTTTAAAGGAAGAGAAGTCTTTGCTGCATCTTTTGGAGGTGAAGGATGTTCCGCACCCACTTCAATACCTTTTTCTTTATCCATATCTTCTTCCTCAGCTTCCTCCTCGATTCTCGAGGACTCAAAATAGGTGCTCGAGGATCTTGAAGCAGTGGGCCGAGCAGGAATGCTCTCGAAGGCGGTTGTCTCCAATTCAAGAGCCTTAGTAGTGTAGCCATCCATATTTGAAATGCCTCCTTTGGCTTCCTGCAAGGTCTTCCTCCTCACGTGATAAATCACATAAGCTATCTTGAGGAAGAAAGAATTTTCTTGATCTTGGAGTTTGGCTCGAATCTGTTTGATTTTGACTATAGTTGTTCGTTTTCAGCACTCTCGATGCCATAGGCCCGGCAAAGGTCAGTATTTTTTCTCGCATGTTTGCGGTATTTCTCCATGACCTTTTGAGCTCTTCCTCCATCCTAGCTCTCTTTTCTTCGGCCGTGGCACCTTCTTTGGTTTTGGAATGCAAGTTTGCCTCTAGGTTGTTGATTTGTTCCTTGGAAGCAGACTCATATTCCGCTGCCGTAGTCATAGTATCATGTAGCTCATCCCACTTTCTTTCTCAAATTTCTTCAATCGGTCTTCAAGCTCGCCCAGATAAGCAAGTCTTGCCTCAAAAGCTGGGAGACGCTTAGCGAGTTGATCTCGTTTAACAACAATTTGATTATGCTTGGTAGCATGTTCTTCTTTGTCTTGGATCATCTTTTACAAGCCCTCGAAGGAAAGGAGGATAGCTTGAGAAGTCAATCATTAAAGTTATTCGTATAATTCATAGTGATAGAAAAGGGAAGAAAACAAGAGCAAGATGATACGCAAGCAGCAAAGTGCATGTTGTTAATGATCAGACACCCACAGAAAGAGCCTTTATCTTTTGGTGGTATTTGTTCGAAGACAAAGGCTTAATGTAGTTGGCAAATCCCACTAGCTTTGATAGTAAGTGGCACTCATTCAAAACTTAAAGAGTGACACTATCTTTATCATTGGGGTTTCGAATGGGTGCCAAGAAAGTGTTCTCAATGCTCCAGTGATTGGGTCACTAAGGGGAACAAACACCTTCCATTTGGTCAGTTGGGGAAGTTGCGGTTGAAATTGGAGGTGAAGGAATATCAATGGTAGAACTCCTCTGACCGGAAGCGACTATTGGACCTCAGAAACAAAACTTTGCATTTTCAACCATTTCCATTTTTCTAAAGAGTCCTCGAATGGCTTCCGATTGAGCGCCAACTTGAGTAGGGAGAGTTTTTATTCTTTGAAGAGAAATCAATTCATCATCATCTTCAGTTTCTTCTTCATCAGGGACCACTGTGATCGGTCCTACTAGGGTTTCTTCTATAGAAAGCTTCTCCCGAATCTCAGCCTTGGAGGTACGTCTTCTTTTTGGTATTTTCTCCTTAGGCTTGGGACTCAAGGAAAATGGGCCTTCACCGGAAGCAAAAGATGGTCCTTCTCAGCACCCGAAGGCAAGCTATCATTCGCTATATTGACGGACCTACCTGAGCCAAACAAATTTGGTAGTTGTGACAAAACTCTAAAATAATGGGATTTATTTCTCGGACCCTTCATTAAAGAAAAGGGTACGTGTAAATGTACCGGAACCTTAGTTTGTTGAAGGTGACCCTTTCCATTTCATTAGGGGTTAAAACTTCAATATTTTTCTAGTTACAATCTTCTTTCACATTAGGGATACTAGCCAGACGAATGGACTAAGGATGTTTGCTGACGGGATAATTTCTATTATTTTTATGGTTGAGAGGTTCCTTTTGTACTTGAAGATCTGTCTCCAAACATAGTCAAGAGGTGATGATTGTGTTGATAGTAAGAGGAACGACATCGGCTTTGTTGGTTTTGTTCTTCGTAAAAGGGCCACCACCAATGTAAATGCTTGAGTTATCGGGGGAAAGAAATAGTAGAAGACATGATGATGGAAAATCTGAGAGAAAATTTTACTGAAAAATCAAGGTTTATAGAAAAGCTTTAAGGTAATTTGAAAAAGAAGAGTTTGTAAAAGTTAAAGGTAAAAATGATAAGAAGTGGAGATGTTTCTAGACGACACAGTTCATGGTCATCATTACCTAGGAATTGGAGAAATTATTTTTCAAAACACGGGATAACACGTGTTCGGCTCATTGAAAGTAAGGTTACATGCGTTCTTTCAAGTGTCAGAAACCTTTCAGGATTTTTTTTGGCAAGAAAAGAGGTCTTATCTACTTCTCAGTAATATAAAGTTTAGTCACCAGAAAGTAATGGGGACTATCTGTATGGAGTAAAATTGATGAACGACAGGTGAGTGCTCATTGATTTGACACGTGGAAGTGAGGACAAGTAACAGTCAACAAACAACTGTCACCGGATACGGACATGTAATCGGTACTGAGTAAGTTTTGAACGCTCTGGAATTAGGGACGAAGAACTGAAAGGAAGATATCAGTTGGAAAGAACAACATTCGATGAGCAACCGTTACAAAGAATCTATGCATTTATACTCAATTGTTATGCAACCATCAAGAGGGGATTTATTCATATTAAAGAAGAGTTTGATTTAGAGATCTTTTCAAGCTTAATTGAATTATAAATAGAATAATTTATATTAATTGTAAGACACGAAAATAACTATACGCAAAAAGGCTATAGTTGCTCTTGAATTAAAATTTATTTATGTGTCTATAAACCACGATACAAATACAATTGTACCGTTTTATGGTTAAACAATTATCAAGGTTTGTACCATTAAGCAACTTGCCTCGACTTTATTTTGATCTAGTTAATGGCATATTCTAAGTCAAAACTACATGAGATTATCTAACAGGAATTCTCCTTAGCTACAGATGGATTCAATCTATTATAACTTTTTTGTTACGTCTTTTTTCATCACATACTAGTCTTTACTGCCATCCATGCCAACTTTACAACTTGCTTGACTCCTTAATAATGTAGAAGATAAACAGGTGGGAAATGAAAGTTAGCAGGAAGTGGTATCTATGTTTGTCTAATAAAGTTCTGAATGATGTGGTCTCTACTTTGTACTTGCATCAACAGACTGAAAGCTCAATTCAAGAGAGGAAAAGAGAGAAATCCTTTGACTTGAAAGTGTTTGCAATCTACTTGTTGAAAGAGACAATTCATTGGACAATTAGGCTTTCCTACCAAGTGGTGGGATTCTATTATAGGGACAGACTACCACCCTGTAAATTGATATATGAGAGGTAGAGAGACAGCAATAATGGATGCAAAAGTTCTGAATTTTGTTCGAAGAGTGAATTGTAAACTATCTGATTTAACTGTTTCGAGGCATTACATGACATTATAACTTCCGATGTTGAACATATTTGTGTATGTTGTGATATAAATCTACTTACATTTTTACAGTTCTTTCGTAGCATTTTATGTTAAATATGTCCAACTTAATTTAATTATAATTTTTGATATTTATTTCGACGTTAATGGATAATACATGTGTATACGACTAAAATCGAGGATGTCCAATTTTATGGCTCGAGGGTCTGACTCGAGATTAATCTCATATAGAAGCGAGCCCGAGCTCGAAGACACGAAGACCGAAGGATCGCGATCGAGCAAGATACCAACATCGAGCAATGGAATATCGAGTACCCAGCTGTGACTTGGGTAGATGTTCACAACCGATATCAATCGAAGATGACCAATTGGAGCCCCTTCAGATTCAGTACATCCAAACCGATCGACATGTAAAAATTAAAGGGATGTTGATAGAGAATCAAGGCCGAATAAAGATCGGTACCAGCCATATATTGCAGATCAGAGGAATAAAGGCCCGGGACGCAATTCCACCCGGAATGATCGAATAAGTGATCGAGGGAAAAACTCTCGGGGACTTATGAGTAAAATTTGCTTCGACAAATATGAAGATCCCACAAAAGCGCCTCGGCTGTCGCAGTACAATTTCAGCGTCGATGCATCGGGGATTGTATCGGCTATCGGAAGGATAAAAAATACTAGGTGGCCCAGACGGATACAGACCAATCATTCTTAAAGGAACCAAAATCTAATGTGTAAGTATCATGGCACACATGTCCATAGGACCGAAGACTGCAGGCAGCTGATGGAGGAGGTAGCTTGACTATTCAACGAAGGCCATCTTTGAGATTTCCTCAGTGCTCGAGCTAAAAATCACTTCAGAGAAAGAGATACCAACAGAAAGAACGAACAACAAGAACCTCAGCATGTTATTCACATGATCGTAGGCGGGGTCGACAACCCACAAGGACCTATATTCAAACGCACTAAGGTGTCTATCACCAGAGAGAAACGGACTCGAGACTATATGCCCGAAGGCACTTTATCATTTAACGACGAAGAAGCGGAAGGCATTTCTCAGCCGCACAATCACGCGCTGGTAATTTCCATTTTATTAAATAAAATTCAAGTTAAGCGTGTTTTAGTTGATCCAGGTAGCTCGACGAACATCATCAGATCGAGGGTCGTAGAGAAGGTCGGCCTGCAGGATCAAATTGTACATGCATCTCAAGTCCTAACCGGCTTGAACGTGGCTAGTGAAACAACTAAGGGGGAGATAATCCTACCAGTAAATATGGCTGGAACTATCCAAGATGCGAAATTCCAAGTCATCGAAGGAGACATGAGATATAATGCACTGCTCGGAAGGCCTTGTATCCACAACATGAGGGCAGTACCATCGACCCTTCACGAAATGATGAAGTTCCCAGTGACAGATGGTGTGAAAACAGTTTACGAGGAACAACACGCTACAAAGGAAATGTTTGTGGTTGATGAGGTGACGCCGATATAAACACCTTCGACTTCAGAAAAATCGAGCATCAAAGTTAAGCAGACAGACAAATAGTAATTACCGTTCCCAGCCCCGACCGTATCAAAAAAATATGTAGTGGAAGAAGAAGAAGGAGAAGAGGATTTTCTAACTCCTCGAACTTTTGTTATTCCCGAAGGGTCAGATGGAACCAAGTCAACGGTCGAGGCGCTAGAACAGGTGATACTAATCGACTATTTACCCGAACGAAAGGTATACCTAGGAACGGGGTTGACCCTTGAACTCAGGAAAAAACTCATATTCAATTTATAGCATGAAGTGCTTTGCATGGTTGCACTTAGACATGACAGGAATCCCACCGGAGATAACAACTCATCGGCTGAGCCTGGATCCCAAGTTCAGGCCAATAAAGCAAAAGAGAAGAGCCCAGTCCAAGGTAAAGCATGTCTTCATAAAGGACGAGGTAACCAAACTTCTCAAACAAGGATCCATTCGAGAAGTAAATTATCCCGAATTGTTAGCTAATGTAGTTGTAGTCCGCAAAAAGGGGAACAAACTTAGAATGTGGGTAGACTATAAGGACTTGAACAAAGCATGTCTGAAAGACTCTTTTCCATTGCCTAACATCGACCGTATGATCGATTCCATGGTCGGCCACGAGATCCTTACCTTTCTCGATGCCTGTTCTGGGTACAATCAAATCTAGATGGACCCAGAAGACCAATAAAAGACTTCTTTTATCACTAAATATGGAACTTATTGTTACAATGTAATGCCCTTCGGGCTAAAAAAACATGAGCTACATACCAACGTGTAGTTAACAAAATGTTTGAAGAACAGATAAGTAAATCAATGGAAATTTATGTTGACAATATGTTAGTTAAATCCCTGCGTGCAAAGTACCATTTGACTCATTTGCAGGAAACAATCGAAATCCCGAGAAAGTACAACATGAAGCTCAACCCCTAAAAAATGTGCTTTCGGGGTCGGTTCGGGAAACTCCTCGGCTTCATGGTATCAAATCGGGGAATCAAAATCAAACTGGATAAGATTAAGTCCATCGATGATATCACTATCGTAGACAGTGTAAAAGTCATACAAAGGCTAACTGGACGGATAACTGCCTTGGGTCAATTCATTTCGAGGTCATCAGATCGGATTCATAGGTTCTTCTCCTTGTTCAAAAAGAAAAATGATTTCGCATGGATCCTAGAATGTCAACAGGCATTGGAGGAATTAAAGCGATATTTATCGAGCCCACCTTTGCTCCCTACCTCGAAGGCAGATAAGAGTCTTTACTTATATATGTCAATATCCGAGATCGTGGTAACTGGTGTCCTAGTTCGAGAAGAACAAGGTATGCAATTTCTTGTTTATTGCGTAAGTCGAACCTTATGAGATACTGAAACTAGGTACCCACACTTAGAGAAATTGGCACTTGCATTATTAAGCGCATCTACAAAATTAAAGCCATATTTCTAGTGTCACCCCATATGTGTGATAACCACTTACCCACTTCGAAACGGTTTGCACCAGTCAGAATTATCAGGCCGATTAGCCAAATGGGCCGTCGAACTTGACGGGCCTGATATCGAGTATCAACCCCGAACGGCTATCAAGTCTCAAATTTTGGCGAACTTCGTGGCCAATTTTACGCCAACCCACGTACCTGAAGTAGAAAAGGAACTTCTGCTAAAATCGAGTACATCATCGGGAGTGTGGACCCTCTTCACGGACGGCACCTCGAATGTGAAAGGGTCCGGGCTCGACATTGTTTTTAAACCGCCCACGAGCAGTATTATTAGACAATCTATGAAAACTTCAAAATTGACTAACAATGAGGCCGAGTATGAGACCGTGATTGCAGGTCTCGATCTAGCTAAAAGCTTGGGAGCGGAAGTCTTCGAAGCTAAATGCGACTCTCTACTGGTAGTTAACCAGGTAAACGGAACCTTCAAAGTTTGAGAGGACCAGATGAAAAGGTACTTAGAAAAATTGCAGGTAACCTTGCACTATTTTAAATAGTGGACCCTACAAAATATACCTCGAGAAAAAAACACCGAGGCCGATGCACTTTCCAATTTGGGGTCATCGGTCGAAGGAGATTAGATCAGCTCGCGGACTGTCATCCAACTCTTGAAGTAAATTCTACGAGCTTAACCTGGGATTGGAGAAATAGATACATCGAGTACTTGAAGAGCGGAAAGCTTCCATCGGATCACAAGGAATTGAGGGCCCTACGAACTAAAGATGCTCGATTCACATTAAACAAAGATGGAACATTATACATAAGGATGTTCGATGGCCCATTGGATGTATGCTTGGGACCGGGAGATACTGATATGTTCTACGAGAAATCCACGAAGGCACTTGTCAGAACCATTCTAGCGCGGAGTCACTAGTTCGAAAGGTTGTCAGAGCAGGGTATTATTGGGATAGCATGGAAAAAGACTCTAAGGAGTTCATTCGAAGATGCAATAAATGTCAAAGGTTTGCACTAATGATCCACCATCCTGACGAACAACTTCACTCATTCCTATCCCCACAGACATTTATGAAATAGGGAATGGACATCGTCGGTCCTCTGCCATCGGCCCCAGGTAAAGCTAAGTTCATTTTATTTATGACTTACTATTTCTCTAAATGGGTTGAAGCACATGCCTTTGAAAAATTTAGGGAAAAGGAAACGATAGATTTCATATGGGATCACATCGCATGTCGATTTGGGATACCCGCAGAAATAGTATGTGACAATGGAAAATAGTTTGCCGGCAACAAAGTAACAAGATTCCTCGAAGATCATAAAATAAAGAGGATACTATTGACACCGTATCACCCTAGTGGTAACGGGCAAGCCGAATCAACAAACAAAACTATCATCCAAAACATGAAGAAAAGCCCAAAAGAATCCAATGGGAAGTGGAGGGAAATATTGCTCGAGGTCCCATGGGCATATCGAACGACATCGAAGTCCAGTATAGGAGCAACTCCATTTTCCTTAGTAAATGGGTCCGAAGCCTTGATATCGGTCAAAGTCGGAGAGCCCAGCTCCAGCTTTCGACATGAGACAGAGCAATCAAACCGCGAGGCCTGAATAACAGCCTCGAGTTCTTATATGAAAAATGAGAAGCTGCACTCATTCGAATGGAAACACAAAAGCAACGTATCGAAAGGTACTACAATAGAAGAACCAATCTTCGACATTTCGGAGTCGGGGAATTAGTCCTAAGAAAAGTCACCATCAACACTAAAGATCCTAATGAAGGAAAACTCAACCCTAATTGGGAAGGACCCTACCAAATCCTCGACATAGTCGGAAAAGGATCTTACAAACTCGGAACAATGAACAGCGAACCGCTGTCGAATAACTGGAACATATCACTTCTTAAGCGATACTATTTCTAAGGTATGACTCTCTTTTTTCTTTCGTTTATATACATATTCAGAATTAACTCGTTGCAAGAGTTACACCTAACACATCGAGACCTCGGGTTTTAAATTACGCCTTGCACTCTTTTTCCCTTAGATCGGGTTTTATCCCAAATAGCTTTTTCTGACAAGGTTTTTAACGAGGGAACACTTATGTGCTACCTGAGGATAATTCAACAATATCCGAGGCTTATTTTCAATCAACCTTGAATACTGGGGGGCATCACCCTTTGATGTTACGTGTTCGAGAAATGTACCTTGTGTCAATGGATCTCGATAGGAAAAAATTTTTAATCGGTCAAACGGTCGAATATAAATTACCTGAGTCCCGATGAAAAAATATGTACGCATGTAGGAATTATTCAAAGAAGCAGTCTCTTTTCTCGAGCATCTCATGTTTCAAAGTAAATTCTCTACTACACAAATCGCATACCTGTGATTTTGATCTGTCGTGAAAAACGAACACTTGTGAAAAATGGCTCAAGAGCCAAGAACAAGCACACTTCGAACACTCGGGGACTGCATACTCGAGCTATCTAAATTCGAAATGATAAGACCTCAAAGAGGCACCCCTCGATATATAGGCCAAGTCCATCATACTCGGGGACTAGTTCAAAATATTATCGGGAAATAAGTCCAAGAGACATACCCGAAGGCTACGACCACATTAAAGGCTACGGCCATATTAAAGTTTATAGCCGAAATAACGCGGCTTGGAGACGTCCGATTTTCGCTATAAACAAAAGGCCTTCAAATACTTCAAAAATCAGTTAAATAAGTCTACCCTCGGCAAAGCAACTAAAAAAAGGCTTCGATAAAATAAGCCCTCGAATAATTAAAAGGCTTCGATAATATCAGCCTTCGAAAAAACCTCAAGGGGTATCAAATTACCTTAACAAAAACACGTTGAGGCACAAAAAATAAAAATTGAGTTCCGATTATCGGGCCCTAAAAAAACCCAATGGGTGTAAAAAAACATGTGCTAAGCCATAAAGAAATTTTCACCAAATCTTTTAGCCGAAAAGGGGAAAGTAATAGCCATTTTTAGAGGCCGAATCAGCCTAATTTAAAGAAGCCTAAGGGCCAACCTAAAGAGCCCAAGGGCCAAACAATTAGAGTTCGAGACCTCATTCTCACTCGATTTGGACCCAAAGGTTCCGCTATTCCGAGCTCAAATAAAATTCAGTTGTAGCTCGAAGATTCAACAAAAAACCCTAAGGGGTGTATTACTGTTAGCCCGAAACTTACCCATCATTTGATAAAAACCTAAGGGTTTACTTTATTCTAACGTTCAAGACCTATTCGAACTTGGTTACAAAGATAACACATCTATAGGCTCGATCAAGCCACCCACTAGATAAAGTCTTGAATAAATTTCCGAGCTCGGGGAATTACCCTCGAATAAACAAAAAACTTAAGGGTTTGCTTTGGGTACGAGCTGAAGTTAGTAAGATTATATCAATGAGAATTTTTCAACATTTTCGATGAAGACAAAAAGCGTATCTAGACTTGAAAACATACGAAGGCATTTAGAGAAAAAAATTATGTTGTATATTGGATAATTTGTACAAAAGGCCAATCAAGGCCTTACACAAAAAAGATACAAAAAGAAGAAAATCCTAAAGGCCTAGTTCACCCTGGGAGCCACGTCCACGGAGGCCACGACCTCGGGGGCCACATCATCGGGAGCCACATTTTCAGCGGCCTCATCCCAATTCTGTTCACTCTCAGATCCACTACCGGAATCCTCTTCATCGGAAAGAAAAGTTGCGGCCTCAACCTCCAAAGCCTTGGCACATTCAATGTCAGCAAAGATCTCCTACACCCGAATGACAACTTGACTTCAGCAGCAACCGATATCTCCTACGCCCGAATGGTTGTAGCCACAAGTGCCTCTTCCTCAGACTTAGCCTTCGAAAATTCGCCGGCCAGCTTAGCCTCAAGCTCTTCAATCTTTCAGGCCCTGACCAAGGTTTCCTCCCTTTCAACTTGGAGATGGCTCTCGACTGAAGTCAGTTGGGCCCCAAGCCCATCCTTCTTCGAGGAGAGACGCTTCATATTTTGTCTCCATCCCAGAGTTTTCCGGCCTCCTTCATTTTGGCCTCCTCTCGAAGTTGCTCCACCAGCTCGCTATTGTGATGAATATGCAAAAACAAAGGATTAATCGCCAAAATCAAGTCATTAACACATAATGAGATCTTAGGAAATTATGTTACGCATTCAATAAGTTTGGTCTAATCACGATGAGCCCTTGTGAGTTAAGCTCGAAGGGTCGTGATCTCCTCCTCCTTTTGAACATAGAGGAGTTTGAGGCCATCCCTCACCTCTACAAGATTCTTGATCTCGGCCTCGCATCAGGATAACTCACACCTGTATTTTGAAGATGCCTCTCGGTGGAGCACCATGGCCTATGCACAAAGAAGAGAGTCAGGCTTGAAGAGATATGTATTAAACGGAAGTGTAAATACGAAGAAATAGAACTTACTTGTTTCAGAAATCGCTGAGCCTCGTCGTATATGAACAATGTGTCAGGTTCAATGCCATCGTCGACTCCGGCGAAGCCGTCTCGAAATATGTCACTCCCTTCATGAGTTTGTCCCACGTCAGGAGTACCCATGACCCGAGCATCTTGAAACTGCCTCTCAGAGAGTGAAGGTCCAAGCAGCGAGTCACCAATGTTGATTATCCCAAGTGAATCACTTGGGAAATTGTCTTCTCTCTGAAAGGCCTCAGGGCTAGACCCTTCGGGCACACCTACCAGCTGATTATCACGGCGGGGGGCATCGTCACCACCCGATTGCTCGGGGACTTTGCTCGGACCCTCCTCTGAAATGTCCTTGGTCCGAGATGGAGCTGCCTTGAGCTCCACCGGCTCAACACTCCTGGAAGCCTCAGTAATTCCCCTCTTTTGGGTTACCAGCGAACAACCATCATTTTCACCCTCTTCATCCTCCTCTCGAATTCATTGAACTGCGTTAACACAAGGAGCAGAAGGCTCGGCTTTTGATTTCCGAGCTTTATTTTTCTTTGGCTTGGGGGTATTGGAAGGAGAAGGTCTTATCCTTTTCCTCTCTTTGTTTGGTTTCGAAGCCTCCTCCTCCATAGGCGGAGGTGGCTTCATGGCAACGTTTTCACTGAGACCTACACATGAATAAACCAAATTGATAAGAATTACATTACGGGAAAAACCTCAATATACAAGTGAAAAAACTCACCGTGGTTTTTAGCCTCCCATATACCTCTGGAAAAGTCCCGCCACCAATGCTCGGCATGAGAAGAGGTGGAGACCAGCTGTCGAACCCAGCCCTCAAGATCTGAAATTGCACCGGGAACCAAGGGGAAGCTGCACCATGGAAAAAGAACCCGAGTTAGAGAAGGAATAAAAGAAGTAAAGCAGTAAAGTACCAGTGTCAAAGTGAACTTACGCTTCATGTTCCATTCCTTAGGGAAGGGCATTTTCTCGACCGAAATTAGATCAGAGGTCTTGATTCGGACGAATCAGCCCATCCATCCCTGGTCCTTGTCTTCATCAATACTTGAGAGCAGCGTCTTCGTTGCCCGATGCTGGACCTTTATCAGCCCACCTCGATAAAGATGAGGGTTGTATAACCATATCATATGGTCGAGGGTGAAAGGCATTCCCTCGACCTTTCTCGAAAAGAATCTGATCAGGTTGACGATGCTGCAAAATGAGGGGTAGATCTGGCCGAGGGTTTATTCGATATTGGCGACATAAATCGAGTATGATCTGGTCAACGGGACCCAGTGTGAAAGGGTAGGTATACACACTCAAGTACCTTTTCACGTAGGCAGTGATGTCCTCCTCAGGGGAAGGAACCACCACTTCCTTGTTTTCCCAATTGCAGTCCTTCTTCTGCCTCTTGAGATCACCATCTGATATCGAGCAGATGTATCAGGACACAGGCTCACAGCGGCCCAGAACTGAGGAGGGTATCTCGACTTTGAATTCGGAAGTTAGTTCAATTTTCCTCGAGATACATTCCCCGATACGAGGCTTCACCGACGTTTTATTACCAGACGACCGGGAAGAGGAAGACATAGCCTTTTCTTTTTGCGGCACAGTTTTGGAGGTTTTTGTCATTTTTATAAGCAGAGGAGGTTGAAAATAAGTATAAACAAAGGAGGTAAATCTTGAATAAACAAAGGAGGTGATATTTATAAGCTTCTGACGACGGTTTGATGGCACTAGTGGCTAATCGATGACTGACATGTATTGATGATTTTGTGGAACTGAATCGACGGGATGTTTCAGTCACATCCACCGCTTACGTCATGAGGACGAAGTCATGATCGAGATGCAAGGGAATCGAGGCTCAAGACGTTTCTTATCATGTCATTCTATGAAACGCGGGGACTATCTTTATATGGTTAAAATCGAGGATGTCCGATTTTAGGGGCTCGGCGGTCTATCTCGAGATTAATCTCATGTTGAAGCGAGCTCGAGCTTGAAGACACGAAGACCGAAGGATCAATATTGGGCAAGACCAACATTGAGCAATGGAATAGCGAGATATCAATGTTCGACCATAAATCTTGGCGGGAATCTCGGGATAGACAGAACCGCTAACGGTTATTGACATCAATCATGGATTTTATTTCCAAATTTAGAGTTGTACATTATTTAGGATTCCTCTACTATAAAAAGAGGAGCCCTGTTTATTTGTATAGGGAATATATGCACTTACTGATAAATAATAATACGCTGCTCTTTACTTGCTTACATTTTTGTTACTATTCTCATTGTTCTTACTATCTGATCTCGAGCTTATTCATAATCGAGGTCGGCATATCGCTGCAATACCGGTTTGATTCATCTTTATTGTTCAATTCATTTATTTAACTCGTCATTTATCAATTGGTATTGAATAAGATTACGTATCCTCATAACCAATTTACAAGTTTAATTGTTATTCGTATTTCGAGGTAAACAACAGGTACAATAAAGATAAAATATGGATAAAAAATAACGACTTAGACGAAGGATAAAATTGTCGAAGCAAATCTTATTTTCTATCAAATTTAATCTTCAGTGTAATGCAGTTTAAATGGACAAAGTTATTTGCCTCTAGGACTTTTATACAACTATAAATAAAAAATTACTTTCAATGTAATTTGATAAGGGAGAGAGATGGACGGCCGCGAAGGCCAGAGTTCTTCCAGGCTTTATCCTTTCTTGTGCCAAACTTAGTAATTTTTATGTTTCTTGGGGTGATTTGTTGTTTGACTACAATATCTATATGGAGCTAAATTTCAAGTTTTAGGATTTTGGTTCTTTCATGATTGTTGCTATTTGGAATTTGCTATTTTTTTCTTGACTTATATTGGTTTATTTATTCAATCTTGTTTCCGGGACCATTTTCATCATATTGATAACATAAAAATCTGCTATTCCTATGTTTAAATTTCATTATTTGTTTTACTTTTGTTTTAATTAGTTTTAGAGTCGAGAAATTCTAGATATAATTTTTTAAAGATAATATTTACTATTTAATCTAGTTAATAATTGATAACAAATACTTGTGGAAACGATACTCTATTAACACTTTATTACTTGTCGATCGCATATACTTTCATATGTGCTTGGCTGCAACAACTTTGCCTACAGGTAAAACTGGGCCAATGAGCACCTCGATTTCTCGGTGGGAAAAACAAAACAAGGACATAATTACAAGAAACATGAATCGAAGCTAGGAACCTCTCGTACCAAGGTCCGAACAAAGCACTTGCAACCAGAGTCATCGAGACCAAGCCCCCCGGATATGGTTCGAGCTCCAACGCCTCGCATAGCATTACCAAACTTCCGCACACGATGAAAAAGGGTTGTTATAATCTGACAGTATCGACAGCAGATCAGGGATAAATGAAAAAGACCAATTTTACCTTTGTTAGAATTATACTAAGAATGAAACTCTACTACTATATAAAGGGAGTGATTTTTATTCAAGAAACACATTGTGACACGTATAACAAGGCAGTATAAACTCGTTTTCTCTACTCCTAAGTTATCTCAAAGTTTTTATTCTTGTTCATTGATTTTCACATATATTCAGCTCGGAACTGAGGGCAGAAAAATCACTACGGTCAAACCCGAGCTTAGGCCTAACATCACAATTGGTTTGGTTGTTTATTCTACCTTCAATTCACTTACCTAACATTATTGATCACATGTATTGAATTAGTCCACATATCCTTAAAATCACCTATAAATATAATTTTTATCCATTTTAAAGGGTAAACGGTTTGGCACCCACTCTGGGGCTAAGGATAATAGTGGTAGTTTGATACGAATCTCCATAACACACCTTATTTTAAACTTTATCATTAAGGTCTAAATTTTAGGTTATCTTAAAAATTTCAAGTTCTCAATCCACTCACTTGAACGTTGAGGATGGGTCTGGCCATCATGGCAAAAACAACAATCTGGTGCCCAGCAATGAGGTGCCCCTGCTGATCCCAATGGAGTACCAGTTGCAGACCCAGTCGATGCCGACTCACATGTGGAAATCGACGGAAACCTTCCTACCAATCTTGAGAAAAACGTTCGTTGAGGAATCCGACCAATGACTCGAGGTACGCTCGAAGGCGAAGGACGGGATCAATTTGCGGGTAATCTTTGATATGTTACATGTCAAACAGGTGGCAATAGCACAATTGCAGAATCACAACAGTGGACCCAGCATAGTGGAGCTCGAACCATCCTGTGAAAACACCTGAAGAAATGAGCAAGTCACTGAAAGGCCACGTGAAGCTGAGCCCGGGACCAACCCCGAAATAAGAAAAATACCAGAGGATTTGACAAAGCGGGAGGAATCAAGGGAGAGGAAAATTGAGGCCAACGACAAAAAATGGAGACCTATAACTCTACAGTCGATCAAATCCCATGAGCGCCCCCGACATTGAAAGTCCAAGACTCCAAGAAATTTGTCACCAACATTTTCCTCCAAACGCGACACCGAAATCAATCCCGAAGAAGTTCTGTATGCCTAATTCCGAAGTATAATAGAACCACGGATCAAAATGAGCACGTGACCTCCTACACATGTTCCGTCAAGTGAAATGTCTTAGAAGATAATGAAATCAAGTCAGTTTTTCTAAAATAGTTCGGAGAAACCCTATCAAATTGAGTAGTGATGTGGTATAACAACTTAGCCCTAAATTCTATTGATTCGTTTCCTATGATTGTAGATGCCTTTTTGAAAGCACATGCTGGCGGTATCAAGGACGAGACCAGAAAATCAGATCTTTTCAAGGTAAAACAAAGTGACAACAAAATTCTCAGGGAGTTCGTATCAAGGTTCCAAATGGAATTGATGGACTTGCCCCCGGTTACGGATGATTGGGCCGTTCACTCAAGGATTTAACCTCCGAAGCTCCTTGGCATCACAGTAGTTAAAACAAATTTTGATAAAGTACATCGCGGTAACTTAGGTCGACATCCATAAAAGGTACCCATAAAAAATAAGAGTCGAGGACGATCAGCTCGGGGCCCCCACCAGGTCCGTGTATCCGTCATAACTAATCACATTTCCAAGAGATTCGTCGATCATGAACCAAGACCGAACAAAGACCGATATCAATCGTTTAGCGTACATCAAAAAAGCAACATATATGGGTGTAATCCTACAAGAAACGAGAAAAGGAACATCGAGGTCGCTGTAGTCGGGGACTCATGAGAAAAAATGGTTTCGATAGGCTAATCGGGGATAGGGAGGCACCAAGGTTATCAGAATATAACTTCAATGTTGATGCTTCCATAATCATATCTTCCATCAGGCGAATCAAGGGTACCAAGTGTCCTCGACCATTGCAATCCGACTCTACCCAAAGAGAGCCTAACTTGATGTGTAAGTATCATGGAACTCATGGCCATAGAACTGAGGACTACCAACAGTTAAGAGAAGAAGCGGCCCGGTTATTCAATAATGGGCATCTTCGGAATTTATAAGTGATCGAGCAAAACATTACTTCAAGAATAGGGACTTCAACAAACAAATCAAACAAGAAGAACCTCAACACGTCATCAACATGATCATTGGGGGAGTCAATATCCCTCAAGGGACGATGATAAAACACAATAATGTATCTATCACGAGGGAGAAACGCACCCAAGATTATATCCCGGAGGGAACCGTATCATTTAACTACGAGGATGCCCAAGGCATTGTGTAACCTGATAATGACGCACTGGTAATATATGTGGTTATCAATAAATCTCGAGTTAAAAGTTTGTTGATTGATCTAGGTAGCTCGGCCAACATAATCAGATAAAGGGTTGTAGAACAGTTGGGTCTACAAGACAAAATAGTGCCAGCAGTCCGGGTGTTGAGCATATTTAACATGGTATGTGAAACTACTAACGGAGAGATAACCCTACCGGTGAATACCTCAAGGACTATTCAGGAAAAAACATTTTATGTGATTGAAGGGGATATGAGATATAATGCTTTATTCGAATGACGATGGATTCAAAACATGAGGGATGTACCTTCGACCTTGCACCAGAAGTCGATGAGGAAGATGATTACAGAGTCCCTAGATTGCTCATAGATTCTGATGATACCGACTCCACCAAATCTACGGTCGATGAACTGGAACAAGTCATATTAACCGAACACCTACCGGATCAGAAAGTATACCTAGGCATTGGGTTTACCCCTGATCTTAGGAAAGAACTTATTAGTTTCCTTCAAACTAACATATCTTGTTTCCCCATGTCCCATATCGATGTGAAAGAGATCCCGCTGGAGATAACCACTCATAGGCTGAGTTTGGATTTGAATTTCCACCCGATTAAATAGTAGAGGAAGCCTCGACCTGAAGTCAAGCATGCATTCATCAAAGATGAGGTATCTAAATTCCTTAAAATATTCCATTTGAGAAGTTAAATACCCGTACATGATTGATAACATAGTGGTAGTGCCTAAAAAGGGAAATAAATTAAGAATGTAGATTACAAATACGTGAACAAGGCATGCCCTAAGGACTCTTTTCCTTTGCCAAACATCATACGCATGATCGATGCGACGATCATGCACAAGATACTCAACTTTCTCGACGCCTATTCCGAGTATAACTGAATCTGGATGGACCCTGGAAGTCACGAAAAAACATCCTTTGTCACTAAATTTGACACCTATTATTATAACGTAATACTGTTTGGAGTAAAGAATGTCGTTGCCACATATCAACGACCAGTTAACCTGATTTTTGAAGAATAAATAGGAAAATCGAAGGAAGTTTATATCGACAACATGTTAGTTATGTCCCACGAGCAGAGGACCAACTGAAATATTTCTAGGAAACCTTTGACATATTGAAATATGCATTCGGGGTCGGATCCGTAAAATTCCTTGGGTTCATGGTGTCCAACCGAGGGATCCAGATCAATCCCGATAAAACAAAAGCTATAGAAGACATCATATTGGTGGATAGTGTAAAGACCATTCAGAGGCTAACTGGACACATCGCTGCCCTAGGACGGTTTGTATCGAGATCCTCAAACAAAAGCCACAATTTCTTCTCACTATTGAAGAAAAAAATTAACTTTTCTTGGACTCCGGAGTGCCGAAAATATTTGGAAGAACTCAAACGGTACCTTTAGAGCCCACCCCTGCTTCATACTCCGAAGGTGGATGAGCAGCTGTTCTTTTACTTGGCGGTATCATAGGTGGCAGTAAGTGGAGTTTTAGTCCGATAAGAGGAATGTATCATCACTTGGAAGAATTGGTGCTCTAGGAGAGGCTGAAACAAGGTATCCTTACTCGGATGAATTGGTGCTCGCTTTTCTAAGCGCCTCCAGAAATTTGAAGCAAAACTTTCAATGCCACCCTATATGTTTCATATCCTCTTACTCACTGAGGAACACAATGCACAAACCTAAGCTCTCGGGCGGTTGCTCAAATGGGCAGTCGAGATTAGTGGGTAGATATCGAGTATCGACCACGAAACGCCATCACATAATAAATTTTTCTAGACTTTGTGGCCGACTTTACGCTGGCCTTATTCCTGAAGTCTAAAAGGAATTGTTGTTATCCTTGGGGGCTTCCTCAAGAACTTTATCCCTTTTTACGGATAGTGCTTCGAACGCAAAGGGGTCCAGACTTGACATCGTGTTGAAGCCGCCTACAGGTAACGTAGTTAGGCAGTCTATTAGAAATATGAAATTGTTTGACAACGAGGCCGTGCATGAGGCCATTATGGCAGGTCTCGAGTTAGCTAAAAGCCTTGGTGCCGAGGTAGTCAAAGCTAAGTGCGATTCACTCGTTGTGGAAAATCAATTCAATGGGATGTTCGAAGTAAAAAAGGAATGAATATGAAGGTATTTAGACAAATTGTAGGTAAAACTGCATCAAATCATGGAACGGACCTACAACACGAGCCCTGAGATAAAAATAGGCCGATGCTCTGGATAACTTGGAGTCATCGACTAATGACGATAAATTCAATACAGGAACAATCATACATCTCGTAAAATTGGTAGTAGAAGAAGACCATGTCGAAATAAAATCAATTTGTTTAACTTAAGATTGGAGGAACAAATACATAGACTATTTGAAGACTTGGATGTTGCCCTCGAATCCTAAAGAACCGAGAACGATGCACACGAAGGCGGCCAGGTTTATCCTGTTCGAAGAGACTCTATTCAGAAACATATTTGACGCCCCGCTCGCCATATGCTTGGGGCAGGGGTATATCGATTATGTCTTGAGAGAAGTTTCATGAAGGCTTTTGCGGAAACCATTCAGTGGTGGAATATTTGGTTCGAAAGATAATCAGAGTCGCGGCTACTACTGGATCGACATGGAGAAAGATGCGAAGAACTTTGTATGAAGATTCGACGGCTGTCAAAGACACGCATCGATGATCCATCAACCAAGAGAGATACTACATTCGGTCGTGTCCCCATGGCTGTTCATGAAGTGGTGAATGGACATCGTCGGTCCCTTGCCGTGGGAACCTGTTAAGGCTCATTTCATACTGTTTCTGACTAATTATTTTTCTAAATGGGTCGAAGCGCAAGCGTTCGATAACGTTTGAGAAAAAGAAGTCATTAACTTCATTTGGGACCGCATAATATGCCGGTTCGGGATACCGGACGAGATCGTGTGTGATAATGGATGAAATTCATCGGCAACTAGGTAAACAATTTTTTCGAAGACCACAAGACTAAAAAGATACTATTGACACCCTGTTACCCTAGTGGGAACAGACAAGCAAAATCTACAAACAAGATCATACACCAAAACCAGAAAAGAGGTTAACCGGTTCCAAAGGGAAATGGAAGGAAATTTTTCCTGAACTCTTGTGGGCATACATTACAACTTCGAAGTCTAGTACCAAGGCCATCCAGTTTTCATTGGTCTATGGCGCCAGAGCATTTATACCGATCAAAGTAGGAGAAAAAAGCCTCATGTTCCGACATGTGACTGAAGAATCAGACGATGAGGCCATGAGCACGAGCCTAGAACTATAAGATGAAAGGAACGGGGACGTCTTGTCTGGTTGGCCGCCTAGAAACAACGGATAGAAAGATATAACAATCGAGGAAAACTAACACTAAATACCTAAAACCCGAACGAGGATGAGCTCGGACCAAAATTGGTAAGGACTATATCGAGTTGTCAGAATTACCGACAAAGGCTCATACAAACTCGAATCAGGAAATGGTGCACAACTATCGAACAATTGTAAGGTGAAGCACTTAAAGCGATACTACTGCTAAGGTACGATCTCATATAATTTTTTATAATATTATAAATCAGACTAACACTTGCAGGCAACAACCAATGGAGAATGTGACTATTAGGTATGAAAGCACGCGTTGCACTCTTTATCCCTTGAACCGGTTTTGTCCAAAATGGGTTTTTTGGCAAGGTTTTTAACAAGGAAACAATAAATCGTGCTAACTTAGATTCTAAGGATGGTCTTAAATCAGAGTCAATGGGCGTATCAACAGTATCCGAGCCCACTCAAAATTGACCTTGAATACTGAGGGCCATCACCCTCGAGTTAATGTTTTTAGCAAGGAAAGAAGGAAACTTTTACTTGAATTGCTTAGGCTCGGTGTTTAGGATTTATTGTAAGGGCCAAACAGTCAAGTGAATCGTTCCCACATAGACCACCTTAGTAATGATACAAGCTTTCATACGCTTTCCATCATGTACTTTACACACCAAAATGAACGAAAGTTTCCACCTTGCTATTACGCGTTATTGCCTCTTGAAACATAGATCCTACTCTTATCCGGGGACTATCAAAACCAAGGGCTACCCCTATTCGGGGACTATCAAGCCAAAGGGCTATCGATATTCGGGGACTATCGAGCCTGAGGGCTACTCTTACTCGAGGACTGTCTTCCGAAAAATGTTTGGGCAACTCGGGCTACCAAATCCCGAAGGCATAAAACCTATTAGGTCGACCGCCCTAAAAAATGGTCCAGAGACGTCTAAAACTCGTAATCAGAACATAAGTCCTTCATAACAATTTAAAAGATTCAAAAAGGTTACCCTCGGAAAATGCATCATCTAAAATAACTTAAGCATCTTAGAAAAACTTCTGGTCACACCGAGTTTTCAAAGCCTTGAGCAAGTAAAGTTACATCGAAGGCAGGCTCTGTCTGGGCCTATAAAAAACAAACAACTTATTACATATTTGATTCTATGCTAAGGCATTAGAAATATTAACAAGAAAAGAAATAATGAAAAGATGCTAAAAAGTAGAGACTCGAAATTGCTAAAATGGGAAATTTATATATTGCACAATGTATTTACAAAGGTCCAACCAAAAAATGGCCTCAAAATAAATAAAAAACATACACAATACAACAACTAAAACAATTATAAGGCATTCCCGCCTGATCTTCACTGGTGCCCGACTCGTCTCCAGAACCATTAGAGCCGTCGGATCCCTCAGAACCCTCGGAGCCTTCAACATATTCAGGCTCGGAAAGTCTCTTCGCCTCGGCCTCAAAATTTATTGCTTCCTCGATATCGGCCAACAGGTCGAAGCTTCAGGCGTGAGTCTTTTCGAGGGTCTCCCTTCGTGACATGCCTCATATTTTTTGCACTAGACTTTAGGTAGGCCTCAGTTGTTTCGACATCGGCTTTGTATTGGGACACTAAATCATTTGCATCGACAAATGTTGTATCCAACTTGGACTTTATTACCTCGTGCTCTCTATCGAGGGCGTCCCGCTCTTCGACAGCCGAGCTCAACTGTGCTCAGAGATCATCATTCAGTTGGGATCGCTCATCAACTTTCTCCTTCACAACCCAAAGTTAAACCTCTACCGAGGCCAGCTTTTCCTAGGTGGTTTCCTTCTTCGAAACTAGTAGGTCCATTTTGCTTTTCCACCTGTTGGCCATGGCTTGAATCTCGTTAATCTCGATTCGGAGTTAGTCTATCTGACCGATCTTCTGTTGGACCTGCGAGGTTTTGTCGTTAGCTACCATGAATAGTTCCTCGTTTCTATCTTCAAATAACTTTACCTTTTCGACTAGGTTGGCATGTTCCCGGCTCAGAGTCAAAGATTCCTACTAAGCCCTATCTAGCTCGACCTGAAGGTCCTTGATGGCCTTGTGTGGTTGCTCACTGAGGATCTTGTATATATCCTTCTTTCGCACATACTCCTTGAACTCGAGCTCGAGGTGATTGACCTTAACACGATACAGGAGGAATCTCTCATGGTGAAGTACTAAGACCTGCAAGACAATGAAAGTCGTGAGAGATATCAAACCCTAAGTAAAATTCAAGAAGACATAATGATGCCTTGCCCGGTTCTACGCTTGTTGTGCCTCACTGAAAAGACAAGACGTGTCCACCTCATTTATTTTTGCCTGGTTCTCCTCGGTCTTCAGGTTTCGGAGGTAGCTAGCTATGCCCACAGGAGCAGATAGAAGCCGGGTATCCTCCGGGACAATAAGAATGATCACTCTCTTGCGACAAAGGTCCACACATGGAGGGGAAAATTGATTAACCAACTTTGGGCTCGAACTCGGCCCACAAGCTTCCATAGATACATCCTTCTTCGGGACTTCTAGGTCGTGCAGCCTAGAAAAATCTTCCAAAGTACACGAATCCACCCCATCGAAGAAGGAATGGAGGGGGTCGTCCGCACCGTGGGCTCTTTCACTTGACTCTACACTAGAGAGGGCGTGCCCATGATTTCTATTACACCGGTCGCTTCCTTCGGTACTGCACCGCCTTCTCAGGGGTCTCATCCCCAACCTCCATATTGGCTTCACAAGTCTGAGGGAGGTCAGCCTCACGAATCTCCCTCTCGACTGCCGCCTGCTCCCTGGGAGATCCATGGGAAAGATAAATGCTGTCTTTTTCCGACTCACCCATGAGCTAGAGAAGCGAGTTGGAACCTGGCACCCATGAGCTAGTACTCCTCTTGGGCTTATAAGCCACCCTATTCCTTGGCTTCACCTCGGTACCTGGGGAGCCCCAAGATTTTCGTTTCCACTTCTTATTTTCCTCTGTGGAAGCCCCCAGTTTTTGCGTAATGGAGGGATCAACGGACAAGGACACGTCTTTATTCCGTTCAAATGGCATAGGTTCGGTGGTCCTAGACAAACATGTGCAATAAATAAGAAAGGCAAGTGTTAAGTAAGTTAAGAGCACGGTACTGGCTATTCAAAGGAGAATCTTACCATATAACAAGCCTCCCATCGGCCCTTCGAAATCTTGCGCTATGAGCCCTCGATTTATAACATCTGTTTGCAGATGCCTTCAACCACACATTTAACTGAGGGAACCAGCTGCACAACCACAAACATGAATGATGAGAAGGGAGATGATGAAAAATTGACACTTAAGGAAAGGTGCACTTATGAGATGCACTTTATTTCTCGGGGAATGTCATGAACTCGGGAGGAATCAAGTCTTCAGTCTTCACCCGAACAAAGCGCCTCTGCCAGTCTCAGTCTGTCTTCTTCAGTACCCAAAAGGGGCCTTGTTGGCCCTACGAGGGAGCTTGATTAATCCCCTTCAGAAAATGTGGGGACTGTATAGACATAGCAGGTGGTTGATGGATAACCGACAAGACTCGATGTTATTCATAAAAATAACTGAGGAGGATCAAGATCCTTCGTAGGATCATGATCCCTCCACATGGGTAGTGATATCGTCTTCGGGCCCGGGGACTGCACAATCCTTATCTCCCCATTTACAGTCCTCACAGGCAGTGGAGAGGGTATATTCAGTACCAGTGGCAAGATGGGAAGATGAAGCGGCAGCCTGCTAGGGAACTAACTTTGATATTTTAGCCATTACTATCTGAGAAACCTTGAAAAATTTGAGAAAAGTCATGGAGATTTGAAGGATGAAGTTTAAAGGATGAACAAAAGAGTATGAAGACATGAAGATTTGAAGAATTATAGGTAAGAACATAAGAACAATTCTGAAGATTGAAGATCAAAGGGGAAGATATGAATGTTTGAAAGAAGTTGATGATAGCCAAGAAATCAGAGGTAGAAAATTGATCAGAAAGTGGAAAAAGCGCAAAGGGTAGAAGCTTTATAGGGGAAGCACATGAAGATTCACATTTGGAGGAAACCAGCCGATGGTTGACACGTGTCTAAAGTTAGAACGACGTGAGTGATGAGACGTTTTGACTTTTTCGTCGTTTCAATAGTAACGTACAGAGGAAGGAACCGAAGAACATCTATCATTTCTCATCTTTTCGGAAAACCTACTCTCTGAGAAACGAGGGGACTATCTGTATACGGGTAAAAACAGGGCCAATGAGCAACCCAATTCCCGATGGGAAAAACGAAAGAATGATATAATGACAAGAAATCGGAATCGAAGCTAGGAACCTCTCGTACCAAGGTCCGAACAAAGCACTTACCACCAAAGCCATCGAGACCATGCCTTCTGAATCCAGTTCAAACTCCAAGACCTCGGAAAGCTTTACCAAACATCTGCACACGGTGAACAAAAGGCCATGATATCGGTGCCCAACCGGAGATCACGACGTAGATCTCGGCCCATATTGACATCAAATCAGTAATTAATGGAAAATAAGAATTTTACCTTTTTAAGAGTTATACTACGACTGAAAAGAGGGTGATTTTTTAAAGAGGGTGATTTTTATTCAAGAAACACATTCTAACACGCATATCAAGTCAATATAAACTCGTTTTCTCAGCTTCTAAGTTACCTCAAAGTTCTTATTCTTGTTCATTGCTTTTCGCATATATTCTTGCTCCGAATCGAGGGCAAAACAACCACTAAGCTCAGACCCGAGCTCGGGCCTAATATCACAACTGATTTGGTTATTTATTCTATCTTCAACTCACTTAACGTTATTGATCACTTATATTGAATTAGTGTATATATCCTTAAAATGGCGTATAAAATCGATTGTTATTTATTTTTACGGTAAACAAACTTCAAACCTCAAATCAAGAAAGTTTTACTTCTGCGAATTGTTCGATTAACTAAAGCCAATGTGGTGCAAGGGAAATGACCCAAAATTTATGGTTGTTATTCCTTTAATGGACAAGAAGCTTTGAACAATGCAAAATGTTTATGGAATTTTTCAAGAGCACAATCCACTATCGCTAGATGTTGTTATGTCACCATTCAACTTGTTAGGATTTATGTTACATCGTTTCATCATGCATACAGTAGTTTATACTTTATTGTATATAGTATATGTTGGTGAAGCAATATTTGGTTAACCGTTGTATGTTTTTGTTGCATTTACTATAAGTTACAGTTTTCTTGTTTCGTCTGATTGAATACCCTTTATGTTCTAGAAGTACTAATTAGTTTGCTAGAATACCCTTACTATGAATGTTGGCAAGAAAAAATGAAAATTATCGGTGTCAAGATCCAATTTCCCATCCGGGAACCTGATGAGATGCGCCTAGCCATACTTGCTAAGCAAGTGAACTCACAATCTAAAGTGTAGTCACGAATCCTTTAATTAATAGAGTCACTTCATAGATAAAGACAACAATGACCTCAAAACAATAAAATAGTTGATACAGCCAAAATATGGCTGAACATGACTAAAATGGTACAACTCTCAAGAATTAGGCGGCATAAGTTCACGTGCAACCCGAAGTAAGTACAAATCTGGATACATAAATGAAACCATCTGAAAAAAATAACAGACATGAAATAGTTAAAGGACATGGACTTGGGCACTGCGAACTAAATCCATAAAGTGCAGCTTATCTTAAGTCACCGTGACAGAGCCTAATCTCAACGAGAGGCTCCGCTAGCGCCCACCTGAGAGTTTACACATAATGACGTGCAAATATATCATATGACTACACCACAATCGGTACAGTAAATATCAAGTTTAATCTTAAAGTAGTGGCAAAGCAAGATGCATCGCGATATATGCAACATAGATAGAAATAATAGAGCTAGATCCGAAACAATAAATAATATCTTGAATAGAAAGTTTCAATGATATTAACAGTCGAAGAGTATAAAATATAGTTTTTCAGTACAAGAAATAATCATAATGTTGCTCAGATATAGTATTGAAAATATTATGTTGCATCAATGAAGTCAAGGCTCCTAGCTAGCATTTAGAGATGTCATGCAAAAATTATAAGTTAAATGAATACTTCTGAATGTGTCTGCATACTCAAATCGGTACAAGATCCATGTACCACGATACACAATTCATGTATCACCATAACCAGATAAAAAATTCATATACTGACCTAGTATACAATCCATGTATCGACGATGCTCACATGGCCCAAAATAACATGGGTAATCACATGACTACGGAGGAACGGATCGTAATCCAAGCACAAAAAGGTGTTTGATAGCTAAGTCATAATCAAATATCCCTTCATCATGTCTTCTGTATCATAGTTGTATTTCATCTAGATAATCTTATATTTTGTTCCACAATCTCATTTCAAAACACGTATCCAATATAATATGTATCCATATGTTTAAAAATTATAAATAAAAGATACACAAAGACTTAATAATAATTGTATAAATATGTGCTCATGGAATTTATATATGACTATGGATGATTTAAACAGTTAACATATCAAGAATAAGCTCTCATATGTTCATAAATAATATAAACTAGGACTGATTTCTAAATGGATAAGAGAGAAACCTAGACATATAAGCAAACAAATCATGAATCAAAGACGAGCACATAATCAAAATAGTCATAAAATATCTACACCACTCCCAACACCTTAAATACAAAGCAGACAAGTCAAATCCTAGATATTTCCCTCTTAGCAAGGCTAGCCAAGAGACTTACCTCCGTCCAGTAAGCTAAAACTTACCAAAAATGTCAAATCGTCAAAAATCAAACTCTGAACGACTCGAATCTTGTCAAATCCAACCCAATAATTTCAAACAAAGACATAAAAATCAATCCAAAACAATAAAGTTTGGATATTTAATAAAATATACGAAGTCAACCAAAAAGATAACCCTAGTCCGCTTTTCGAAACCCGACAAAACTCACAAACTCCAACTACCTATTCGAATACAAGTTCAAATATACAAGTTTCAGCAAAAACCTACTCCAAATCGGGGTTTAAATATCTATTCTATGCTTTAAAAAATTATAGTAGAAAATCCTTTAGTTTCACTTTTGAATCTGATAATCCATGGGGAAACAAGATATAATATCTAAATCAAGCATATCACTTCATCTAGGCCTGCATAGCACGTGCATAACAAAACCTAGTAGGTGCGGCATTGCACCTGCATACCATTCTTCCACAAGTGCGGTGCACCAAATTCTTGCCAAAAACCAACAATGCCAATATGCACTCAAGTGATCCGAAATCAACCTGAAGTACTCCTGAGTCCCACGGGACCCTGTCTAGTCATATCAACAAGTCTCACATTATCCAATCTTATCAAAGGGTTCGAAGCACCATAAATAACATCAAAACAAAGAATCGACGATCGAAGTTGTTTTCTTATGTTCAAGAAGCATCTGATGAAGCCTAACTAAACCGGATTCCAACCAAACTTCACAAACAAGTTTCAAATGACATAATGGAAATATTTCATGTTTCGAAATAATAATCTGAATGTGATATTACCAAAGACAACTCAGACAAAACCTGTGTACTCTACATACCTATAAATTGCCAACTTTCAACAAACATAGCAAAAAAATCCTAGGAACGAATCCAAATCCGAATATACACCTAAGTTAAAAATTACCAAACTAACCTATTGGAATTATTAAAAAATCAATCTGTACACTAATGTCAAATCCTGGTCAACTCTTATAATTTAAGCTTCGACAAATGAATCTAGATGTTCCAATTCACTCTCAAGCCTTCTCGAAGCCTAACCAACCACCCCCAAGTCAGAAAGTATCAAACAAATATACAGGAAGCATCAAATAGGGAAACAAGGCTCAAATAAACAAATCGACCAACCGACTGAGACGTTACATTATCCCCATCTTAAACAAGCGTTCGTCCTTGAATGAGTTTAGAAACATACGTAAAATGTCAAAAATATGGGGATATCTGCTCCGCATATCATGCTCAGTCTCCCAAGTTGCCTCCTCGACCGGTTGACCATTATACTGAACCTTCACAGTCTCTAATGCTCATGCTTGACCAACTTACAATTCATACACTACGACACATGTCCAATAATATCCTTCTTCATTTTCCGCCACTAATAATGCTACTTCAAGCCATGATACATATTTGTAGCACCTGGGTGAATAAAATACCGCATTGGTGATCAACCTCAAGAATCATTTACCTCAAGCCATCAATATTTGGAACACAAACTCGACCCTGGAATCGCAATACACCATCATCACCAATAGTCCCCTTCTTAGAATTACCTCACTATACCATGTCCTTAAGGACAAGAAATGGGGATTGTCATACAAGTGAGCCTTAATACACTCAAATAAGGACGAGAAGGATTCTGATCAGTTTAGCAATATCCAATCTTACCAATTTATTAGTCACATCCTGAACATCCATACTAAGGAACCTTCCACAGCTGGAATGAAATCCAAACACCGCATACTCTCCGCCTTTCTACTCTACGCATCTACCACAATATTAGCCTTCCTCGGATATCACAATCCTTCCACGACTCTAACCATCTCCGCTACGTCATATTCAAATCTTACTGCTTAAATAGATAGGGAAGACTTTGATGATCTGTATATACCTCACATGACACGCCATATAAGTAATGTCTCCAATTATTCTATGCGTGTACAATAGCTTCTAACTCCAAATCATGCGCCATATAATTCTTCTCATGGGGATTCAACTAGTGCGACACTTAGGCAATCACCCAACCGTACTGCATCAACAAACAACCAAGACTAACACGTAAAGCATCAAAATAAATAATATACATCCCCGATCCTTAAGGTAAAAAAACTAGAAACATGGTCAAATAATCTTGAGCTTCTGAAATCTCCCCTCACACTCGTGAAATGATAAAAAAGGAGCACCCTTCTGCGTCAACTAAGTTAGTTGAGCTACAATAGAAACCCCTCCACAAAAGCCTTACGTATGTCTAGTGGAGATCGTATTCACTCTAGTACTATAGTAGGTAAACTTGAAGGTGAAAGAGACATAACTTTGGAATAGCCTAGCCCAACTATGGACTGCCTCAATCTTCTTTCGGATCCACTTTGATACCATAACTAGATGCTATGTGGCCCAAGAATTCCATTGGGTCCAACAAAAATTCACAGTTGGAGAATTTTGCATATAACTTCTTCTCCCTTAGAATCTGCAGCACAATCCTCAAATGCTACTTGTGCTCCTCAACACTACGAGAATATACCAATATATACTAAATAAAAACAATGACAAAAGAGTCCAGATAAGGCTCGAATGCACTATTCGTCAAATGCATGAAAGTCGTTAAGGAATTATTCAACCCAAAATACATCTACCAAAAACTTATAATACCCATAATTAGTCTTGAAAGATGTCTTAGGAATGTCCGAAGCCCTGATCTTCAACTGATAGTACCCTAATATCAAGTTAATCTTTAATAACAACCTAGCACCCTAAAGTTTATCAAATAAGTAATCAATACAAGGAAATTGATACTTGTTATTAACAGTCACCTTGTCCAACTACCTGTAGTAAAAGCATATTCTCATCGAGCCATCCTACTTCTTTTAAAATAACACTAGTGCACCCCAAGGTGATACACTAGGCCTGATGATCCCCTTATCCAACAACTTTTGCAACTGTTCCTTCAATTCCCCAACTCTGCTGGAGCCATTCGATACGGTAAAATAGATATGGGGTGAGATCCCGACATCAATAAATCAGTAAAAATATCAATATCAATATCCTTATCAGGTGGCATGCCCGATAGGTCTGTAGGAAAAATATCTAGAAACCCCTTCACTACTAGAATTGATTCAATAGCAGGAGTATAAGCAATAACATCCCTAACAAAAGCCAAATATGCCAAACACCCATTCTCAACGATTTGCTGAGCCTTTAAAAATGAAATTACTATAATAGAAGTACGACCAAGATAAAAGATAACCTCTCCATTCAAACCTCGGCAACCCCAGCATAGCCAATGTCACAATCTTAGCGTGACAATCAAGAATAGCATGGCAGAGATAACCAATCCTTGCCCAAAATCATATTGAAGTACACCATACTAAGTAAAAGATATGAACACTAGTCTCACAACCCTGAATGATAAGTACAATGCCATACACAACATCCACCTCAATAAAGTCACTAATATGTGTAGATACATGAACAGGAATATCAAGAGAACTACTTGGAAAATCCAAATATGATGCAAAGTACGATGACACATAGGAATATGTAGTACCAGGATAAAGTAGAATTGATGCATCTCTGTAACATATTAAAATAATACCTCTAATGACTACATCAAAAGACTTCTCCTAGGGCCTACCCAGAAATGGATAACAGTGGGCCTGATCACCTTTTGACTGACCTCCATATCCCCTGACTGCCTAGTCTCCCCCTCTAGCTGGTGGGTCTAGTGGTGTAACAACTAGCGTTGGAGTCACGATTTGAGAACCTTGTTGTTATCCGCCATTACCACACCTAGGGGAATCCTTCTTGATATGCCCCACATCTCCACACTCAAAACAAACTCCAGCTAAGAATGGCTATTAAATCTGAGGTTGCCTTTAGTGACCTAAGAACCCACAAGAATAAACTTAGACTAAAGAAGTACAATATGAAATCTATGCTAGTTATGTAATGAATAACGACTTAACTTGAGCCCCATATGCAGGCTGATAAGATGAAGGAACTAGCATGTTAGAATGGCCACTCCTAGAATGATCCCTATCTCGAGACGAGGTACCATTTAAACTGCCAAACTATCAGGACCTTTTGCCCTTCATCACCATGGTCTTCCTGCTCTAACCGCAGATGTCCCCAATCCTTTGAGCTATATCCACAACATGAAGGAAATTCAACCCTTAAAAGAACCTCCTCGCCTTCTCTACCTTGGTGTGGAGCACAAATGTTACGTGATACTCGGTTACAAATAAATGACCCTATTGAAAGTGCTCAAACTCTCAAGGATCTCCTATTTCCTCGTGAGGGGGATAAACTTATCTAATAAGACATGTGTAAACTGATCCCAAGTAAGTAAAAGTGACCCACCTATACTACTATGCTCATATGGCTGCCACCACCTCTTGGTTGGCCCCTTGAGCTGGAATGCAATTAAATTAACCCTATTCGACTCAACGAAACCAATTTTCTGTAGAATCTCCTGACAACCATCTACGAAATTCGGTGCATCTTCTAAAGGATCACCATTGAATTGTGTCGGACCTATTTTGCATAACCAATCAAACCTCTTGTGCTCTTTCTCAGACGTAGCGGCCTCCACCATTGTCCTAACAGCAACCACGAAAGACTTCCCTTAATTGGTACCACTATATGTGACTGATAAAAAGAATCAACCTACTTAGGAGTGTGAGTAGCGGGTGTCTAGTAGCACTCTGTTGTGTGCCACACCCTCCACAAGTCCAACCAAACGAACAATACCAACTTGAAGTACATGCGTAGCAACAAACCCCTCAGGACCTGAGTTGGTACAACTGTCCCACCCTGATCAAGAACTTGCTCCTCAACACGATCTAGTAGTGGCTCCATAGTGGTTACTCTAGCATGGGATCTAACTTTGTGTGCTCCACCCTTCCCTCTGCCTTGGCCTCGACCTCTCTTGGACCTGACTTGACTACTCCCGATGAATTTTTTTCTCACCATTTATGAGATAATAGGAAAAGACAAGGATTGAAACTTCGGATAAATAAAGTTGCATAATAAAGAGTGAAAGAAAGGGAAGTTTTGTAATATTCTATAGCCTCTCTGAGATAAGTATAGATGTCTCCACACCAATCCACAAAACTCTACTAGAATACCGAATTGCCACGATCCAGAATCCCACCTGGGAGGGGGCATGATGGCACATAGCTGTACTTGCTGAGCAATCCAACTCACAATCACAAAACATAATTAAAAAACATTTAATTAATAGAGTCATTTCATAGATAAAGACCAGAATGATCTAATAGTAGAAAAATATTTTTTACAGTGAAAACATGGCTTAGCATGACAAAAAATGGTACAACCCCTAGGAATTTGGTGGCACAAGTTCATGAGCAACTATAGAATAAGTACAAGTCTGAATATATAAACAAAGTTGTCTGAAATAGAAAAATAGATAGGGAATAGTAAAGGTACAGGGACTTGGGAACTGCAAAATGAATCCATAAATTACAGTGCACCATAATTCTTCGTGTGACCACCTAAGCTCCAAGAGAGGCTCCGCTTGCGCCCACATAAGAATCTGCACAAAAGGATGTGTAGAAGCGTAGTATGCGTACACCAAAATCGGTACTCACTAAGTATAAGTTTAAACTCAAAGAAGTAGTGGCATGACTAGATGCATTAAGATACTTGCAACACAAAAATAAATAACTGATTTAGATCTGAAACAACAAATGTTTTACAACCCACAAATCATTTTGTGCTTTAGCATTTTATTTAGTGGTTTGAGATATTGAATAGATTTGTATGATGTTTTATTGTTTTCTTATATGGTTTATTTTGATGTTTTCAAGGTTCATGATAGATACGACACAATGATTCCCAATTTAGAAGCTTAAAGTTGGAAGAATCGACAAAAGGTTTGACTTTTGATTAAACGCCCCCAAAATCGGGATATGATGGTTTCAATAGGTTCATATAGGGATTTGGACTCGAGCGTTGTTTGAATATGAATTTGGATTTTCCTAGAATGTTGACTCTATTTATCGAAAGTTGGGAATTTAAATAATTGAAGAATTTGTAGGTTTGATCGGAAGTTCACTTTGTTGCTATCGGACTACAATTGTGGTCTTGAAACGTTAGATAAGTTTATATTATTTAATATAACATATGTGCAAATTTTGGAAGTAATCCGAAGTGTGTAAGTGTAATTGGTATACTCTTTTAAAATAATGAGGATTTAACAACCTAATAGAAATTCTATTATTTGAGCCTTGATTTATTGTTGTGATATTCTCGTGGATATTTTTAGCTTTTTGATAAGTTTGGATAATATATTTGTACTTATCATTTTAATTGGATGGGGTCCCGTGGCGCTTCAGTGCGTTTTGCATCATTAGTTGAGAGGCTAGCTAAGTTAATGTTTGGAGTTTAATGAAGGTTAACAACGGTCAACAATTCGTTTCTGTGTTTTAAAGGGTCTGAGTAGGTTCATAGCTTATTTTTTGACTGAAATGCACATATGGTTTCTGTCCGAAAGCTTCTGGATGAGTTTCGAGTGCTAAAACTATGATTTTGCAACCAAAGAACTTTCATATGCGACAATTTCAAAAACACCGACTATTTCTCTAAGTTCGTCCATAAGTTTCAGGCTCCATTCGAACTTTAAAACATCATATATCGCTAATTTTTAAGACCAAATTGGGTGATTCAAAATGCTATCTTGGTGGAACCTCGCCAGTATTATGTGGGGCTTGTCAATGGTGATTTCGGGATCATCCGGCATGTAATTCGGGTTGGGACAACTGCTAATTTTTCTGTTTATTTATTTCGAGATTTAGTCACTTCTTCTCAAAAGTTTTGGAGCTTGGGAGGCGAATTTTGAGGAGATTTTCATCACTACCTTCTGGGTAAGTAATTTCTACTTAGATTTTGTTATATATATTGAATCTTCATGGATTTCTACACAACTCAGATTTTTAAAGTAAAATTTGGCGGGTTTTGTCTACAACGTAACAAGTATATTTTTGGGTTCTAAACACTCATTTGAACTCGATTTGGAAAGTAATTACATATTCGGACCTGGTTGTTTTATGGGTCTCGAGATTTGGTACAGGTTTCGGATTTCGGGCGTTCAAGCCCGAGTTGAATTTTTTGGAACTCATAAAAAATCAACGCTTTATTGATTGGGATTGCTTCCTATAGCATTTTTTGACTTTCTTGGTGTATGTTTGTCTTGGAATTGCATGATTTGGGTGGAACAATGAGGTTTTGACGCGACATGAGGTTGAGGACTTGGGCGGTTGTAGTAAGTATCTTACCTAGGCGTGGATTTGGGATATTTTCCTATGTATTCTATGATAGCAATCTATGAACCTCAAATATATTCAAAGACAAGGAGGAAGATTTTGAATCAAAATAGGGTCTTTTACAAGACTTCAAGCTAAAGAGTTCAAAACAAGGTCATTAGACATCAAGTGCAAATAAAGAAATTGTTAATTGGGAGGAAGAACTCAAGGATAAAGGATATGAATTGACTAGGTGTTACAATGTTTTTATGGACCAAATTTATGTGCAAGAAGACGACATGTTTGCTTCCAAAGAAGAGTACAACATGCGTGCTAGATGTTGAGTGCAAGTTGGTGCCAAGTTCCTTAGAAGTTGCCTTCATGATTAACTAGATCCTATCCAAGATTGGTTTGGGACTTACAAAATCATATCTTAGATTGGTTTTAACTTATTTTCATATGTTTTGGTACTAGGTTTATTGCTTTCTCAGGTAGTTAAGATTATATTTTGCTTGTCACGGGATTGTTGGAATTACTTTTCAAGAATGACTTGATTTTTGTTTTCTAGTGTTTTTCATTTTTCTAAGGTAGTTTGACTTGTTGTCCAAAGTAGTTTAGGACTTCATTTCTTTATTTTTAGGCTCAATTTAGTGACCCATTACCTATTTTTTTGGTAATTAAACTTTTTGTATTAAACATCAATGTAAAACTTACAAATCTGAGCAGACCATCTCAGTATGCTCTACAAGATAACAAAAGGCATCACAAAAGAAAAAAACAACTACAGGCTCTGCCTCGCGATACACAAGTTAGTCTATACATGTTATGAATAATATTTACAATTACTTAGCAACACTCGCGTATAGCCTTCAGATCTGAAGTTGCACACGCAAGCCACTCTCCTATCTACCACCTCACATGCAGTCATTTGCGTCTCATAGATCCATGAATTTCTCTCAATCCACGGTGCATGAATATACTCTGCATAGACTAGCTTAAGTACTCTTGCCATGTGAGATCTAACCTTAGTTTTCATAACTATCCACTGGTGATTTTCTGCCCATGAGTCTCTAGGTGGATACTGAATTTGCAGCTAGTGCATGAGCCTGTGCCATATGCATTACCATATTGTTGGTCCAAATCACACACGCAAGTATACGTGGTCGTAGCAAGTAATATAATGTTAAATTGAATGTCGAACCCACAGGGACTTGCGTAAACTACTTATTGAATCACTTTAATTGCTATTTAATCGAGCCAATAAAAACTCTAGGAATATAATTAATTTATTCTACGATTATAAGAACTAATTATCAAGTAACAAGAATATTGTTGTGTATTCAATAAAGACAAATATTCCATGGTTGTGATCAATTCACCACTCATATTGCATTCTAATTAACTCTCCCTTTCATATAATTCACTCATGGTTGCTAATTAATCTATAATTTCTCTCGTGGCCTTCTCCCGAAGTACTACTCGCCTATTCTCAATAGATTAACGCCTATATTCATATGAAATTAATCTATTAGAATGCACTAAGATTTCGATGTTTAATTAAGCACGGTGACTAGGTATATTCCTATCCTAACCACAAATCCGCTCTCCTAAAGGATTAAGACCGCGCTCTCTTCAATTCTTCTCTAATCTATATGCGGCTTTCCCAAGCATAACATAGATAGTATATAGAACCAAATTGCTGGCCAAACAATTAAGCAATTAAACGCAGAATTGAAGAAACAACCATATATTGAGCGAACTATAATCAATGTTAATTTAATGTCAAATAACAATATTCATGGCTAAACCACAACCCCAAAAAAATGGGTGTTTAGCCACTCATTTTAGAATTAAACAATTGCATAAGTTTTTCATAAATGGAAAATACTAGATTAAGATGAAGAAAACTGATAATCATTTGCTTCCTCAATGATCTAGTGTGCATATTCTCTCCAAAAATGGCATCCTCCCCTCAAAGTTGTGTTTTTGGGTCTATTTATATATTTGGGATAAACCTTAAACGTGTAGGTTCCAACCGGGAAACACTTAAAACCTTCAAAACTCGGAATTTACCGGACCAGGGACACCAGGCGTTAAGCCCCAAACACCCAGCTAAAGCCTGGGTAGGCCAGGCGTTTGGGCTCTAACGCCCCACTAACGCCTGGGTATGGCTGGCGTTTGGGCTGAAACGCCCGGCTAACGCCGGGTTATGCCAGGCTTTTGGGCTAAAACGCCCAGCTATGGCCCGGGTCACTCCTTTTCGACTCTTGAGCGTATTTTTGACATTTATACACCCTTTTAGCTCGGCTTCCATCTTCAATTCACCTACACATTAAATAGACTCCATTATGCACATATAACGTGTATTTTTATCACAAAAGCACATAAAATGTAAGATATATGATGCTTAAAACCATGGATTCTAGCCACGCATCAACACCCCACACATAGACTCTTGCTCGTCCTCAAGCAATATCCTTCAACACGTACACAATACATTAACAAGGAGTATTTTACTTTTCAATCACACACATTACCCCTTAACTATGATCGACGCTGGAAATCAAGTATGAACATACAAAACTTCACATTCTTTCCCTTCTTTAAACATGCCCAATTATAACACTTTAATCAATAATACCAATAACCTAATTGCAACCACCCAACCTCTAGAGTCAACTTGCAACTGCTAAGCCCTCTCAATTCACGCACCTATCCAACAAGAAAGTTACAACACTACCAATCGTTCATGAGATCATGTGCCCTCACCAACAACAAAAGAGTGAATATAACTAGTCCACACATTCAAATATGCTTTTGAACATTATTTAAGGACATCACACAATTGAACAAATTCACTCACTCTCACAAAGAATTCATATGCATCCCGTGGTCGTACCATAAGCTTGCCCTTAGTGTAGATCTCCACTAATTGAAGTTAGCCAAGTCTAGGATCAATTAAGACATTTAAGGTTGTAATGTAGGCTAAGGGACGGGTAGGATATATTTAGGAATAGTGACCAACCCTCCTAAGCACTTTAATACACTACCTTAACAAATCTACACATATTCTTCTCAACCAATTCCTTTTCCACAATTAATATTCAACATAGGTCTTTTTCAATTAAGCACTTCTATATTTTCACTAGCACATCTTAATAAAAATTGGAGGTGTGTATCTTTTTGTAAATACTTTTACTATCATTTTTTTTCTTTCTTTCCTACACATACTCCATACATGAAATTTCATTGGCTAATGACTTTTGAATACAATTTTTAGTGCACTAACAGGCCTTTCGATGGCTCCACTCAAAACTATTCCCCAATATCCAACCTTACTTCTTTCAGCGACTAAGTGCCTTAGGAGGAAAAGGTACAAAAATCTTAATTTAAGAACAAAATAGGGGTACGGCTTGTAATGTGCGTACCAAATAAAAGGTCTAAATGCTCAAAAGAGATATCAATGGAATTTTGTAATTCTTATGTGAGAAGAACATCCATGATCAAGCAAGAAAATGCCTACGTCCTCCTCTAGACTAGCATAACCTACAGTTTCGCTTCGATTAACACACGGGGCAAGTTATAGACTACACAGGATAGCATAGACAATCACTAAACCTCACTCACACATTGCACATGACACAATCACAACGGTATTATTCAACTCTCAAGTCAAGTAAGTACACAAAATTGAGAGAATTAAGCAATATTACACTATGTAGCATACAAGTCAAACAACTGAGCTAAGGCGTCACAAAATAGGCTATTTATTTTTACTCAGGCATCACATGTCAAACCAAATATAAGGGAAAGTAGAATGTATGTCATAACCTAATATTCCGGCATCAACCATGTCAATGGGGATCTCTAGGTTACTCAGTTTCTTCCTAACTACGCTAAAAATAAAAATAAACACCCGGTTCAAGTTACACCCTTGGAAAAGAACCGTGGCCCAAAGAAAAATCAAGGGGGAATTACTACACTACCTAAAATAAAAATCTTTTTTTGTATTTTTTTTAGACTTACTTCCCTCAAGAGAACTTTCTAAGAGGTCCATCGTCGGGAAAAGTTCACATTTTTATATATAAAGACAAAAAACAACTATAAGACTTAATATATAAAAACAAAAAACAACTACAAGACTTAACCAAAAGATCATTTACTTATCATGAATACAACTACAACATGACACCACATATGGTACAACGTTTCCACAATATGTATGTATACACCCCAAACTTAATGCATGCACTGTCCTCAGTGCATCATATAAAGACAAAACAAGTAATAGAAGCAAGGTACAAGAACTCCCTGATCATTCAGCGTCCTCATCATCTGACGCTCTCCATTGCTCTTCATGCTCATCTTCCTCATCTGAGCGCATCGGCTCTGCATCAGAATCGTCAGGTGTGTTGATATCCTCATCATCTGGGAGCCTGTATCCCTCACCTGCTCCAATCATCTGCTGATTATCTCTTATTTTTAACTTTATGCCAAAGACGATTAGTTCTCCGTTAGCTAATTATTTTTGTTAGGATTCAACTTCAAGAATAGACATCTTGAATTCATGAAACTCTTTCTTGAATTCAATCTATCTTTAATTTCTTTCTTCTTTTTTAATTTTTTTATTTCTTTTAGCTTCCGCATGTTTTTTGATTTTATTCCTTTTCTTTAGTAGTTTTTGGACCTCTAACGTGTTGCTATCTAGTGGCATCAGAGCATAAACTAATCAAGATTTCAATCTTGATAATCTTGGAAGGTTCTTGAGCAAGAAAAGAAAAAAAAAAGAAAACCAAAAAAGAAAAACGAAAATCAATCAAAAAGGTGTTATTGCTTATTATTATTTTCAGAATTCATAAGTATTTGGTTTCCAAGTCAATAGAGGAAACAAGAAGAAGGGATTCTAGTTCTTGAAGCTTAAGGTAACTTCTTTCCTTATTATTGTGGGTTAGGGGATCTTAAATTCTCTTCTTTTTTTCCCCTACTAAGAAATTCATGTTCTTTCTATGTTTGGTCTTTCACTTTCCTTTTATTTTTCTTACCCCGTATTCTTATCACTAAGGGTTCTGACAAGTAAGGTTTATTAATAAATCTTACGATTAACGACCAAGGGTTGTCTAAGTGGAAAAAGGCAACATAGGTAAGAACATTAGAGGAAAAAAGTAAAATTTGATAGATACATATTTCTTTTAATCGCTTATCAAGATGTCTGAAACATGTAGTTATGAAGATAGGAGACGAGTTGTGACTCAACAACTTGAAAAGTCGAACTTATAGTATTCCAAATGGAAGAAATATGATGGTAAAGTTCTTTTTAAAACTAGAGCTAAAGTGATGTCTAACACATGTGCCCTTAGAATTGACAAAGGGTTTGGCTTAACTCAATTAGGACTTAATATTGTTAAGAAATTGAATTTTCCTTGCGTGGATCAAAATGAACCCTACATGTTGAAAGGAGTAAAGGTAGGTAAACAAGTGTTGTTTCCATTTTCTATTGGAAGGTATGAGGATGTGATCTACTGCGATGTCATTCCCACGAATAGTTTTCATATCTTGTTGGTAAGAATATATATCTTGTTCATATCTTGTTACTATTCATATCTTGTTGGTATGAATAGTAAAGCTAATCTTGTGGTAAAAGCCAAAGAGAGTGTTAGCAAGAAAAAAATTTCTTTACTTCCTAGCCATTAACTCTTTCTTGCATTAGATCTTGTAATTTTGTGCAGCCAAGTGTTGAAAGATCTTTTGATATGGGAGGTAAGACACAAGATATGGCGGTAAATGATCCAATCAGATTCCAACATGAATTTGGCGAAATCAATTTTTTTTTAAAATGGTGGAGATAAAAGCTTGGTTAAATTATTTGGTATTGAACCTTTTAACAAATTGAATTCTTATTTATAGGGTTATGACACCGGCTTTCCTAAATCCATTGCTAAGTTGGAATCATTGTATAAAATAATACAAGGTGATGTTGTTCCATTAGTGAATAAGTCGAAGTATGGTATGTATAATTGGTTTATTCGCATTCTTTACCTTTCTAGAACACCTAAGGTATTTTTGGAGGTAATGACTTACACTCTTAATTCTTATGTTTGTGACTTTGTTAATTTTGTGGATAATGATATTTTGAAGCATATCAAGCCATTAACTTTAATACTAAGTTTAAGTGTAAGAGTAATTCTTGAACCTCTATCGTGTTAATTCGTGTCCACTTTTTTAGAAATTATTCAAGAGTAATTTTCTTTATTTTGAAGTTGAGTATGACATAAATGATTATATATTCCAACTTGGTGGAAAGAGGCATGAAATTTATGAGAAGAAGCTTGTGAATGAGTTAAATGTTTATTCTTCTCTTATTCAAGTGTCTACTAAGGTTTCATGTGATAAATTGCTAGAATGTGATTTTTCTTGTGTGATAGAGAGTCATTCTTTACTTCATGTTCATTGTGATCTTGTAAAAGTGTTTGCTACTAGTAAAGTGGATATGCATGATTACTATGACACTTGGGATCAAATACTCTGTCACGAACCTATCTATGACTCTCTATGTGTTAGTTTGAGCAGTTATTTAGAATTCATTGATTTGGCGATGTTACTGGGGAGAGTTATAATCATGAGCTTAAATGTATTAAAAATTTTATTTTGGAATTTTTGGGTTCTTCCGGCCGTTCTGAGAATTTTTGTACTTATTTGAATAATTTACATGTAGAAGAATAAATGGGATTTGTAATTGATACTTGAATATATCATAAAAATATCTTATTTGATACATGTTGAAGAGATACTTATTTTAAATGGACACATGATAAATCCTTTGTGATTTCTTTTCCATGCACATTTTTGGACTACTTTATTGACAAGATTGAATTGCAAGTTCTATTACATAGTGTAAGAGAGATTTTTATTCTATTAATCTACGAAGGCAGAAATTTTACTGGGATGATAATGTCCATATGCATTATAAGGGACTATTTACACCTACTAGGATTAATTGGATTAAGTGAAGACATGGTCACTGTCTGGATTTCTTCCTTGCATTTTTCAGTTTAGTGGATGCCATTTACTAGTTCATGTTTTCCTTTTCCTACAAGGTCAAAATTTGAGGATGAATTTTTTTCAAGAATAGGGGAATGATAGCATCCCAGGAATCTCAACTCCATTAAAGGACAAGGATGAAGCTTTAGAATCACAAAGAGGGTCTTGAACAAGATGTTTAGCTAAAGAGTTGCAAAACAAGATCATTAGACTTCAAGTGCAAAATAATAAGTTGTTAATTGATAGGAAGAGCTCAAGGATAAATGATATTAATTGGCTAGGTGTTAAAACTGTTTTATGGCCCAAATTTATGTTCAAGAAGAGGAGTATTGGATCCTAAGAGACATCATTTGAAGAAGGTCCTAATTAGTCCACTTTTGGACTAATTTGACACCTAAAATGTGTCCAAACTTGCAGCCCATGTAGTCCAACATGAAGTCACATTTTTATAACATAAAAGGGATTTACTTACTTACAAAAAAAAGTATAGTTGTGCCAGAAGTTGAGTCCAAGTTGGTGCGAAGTTGCTTGCTAGCTGCCTTAGAGATATCCAAGATCATATCCAAGATTGGTTTGGGACTTTTGTCAAGACCCCAAAATCACCATGGTCGTGATTTTGCCTATCGCGATACTAGGCTAGCCAATTCACCACTTAGACAATAAAGAAACTTTTAATTTAAATCATTACTAATTCGATATTTCATAAAAGAAGTTCCGTTTAAGTATTTTAAAATAAGCAAGGATATAACCACATTTAAATACAACCCAAAATCCCGGAGTCACTAGTCATGTGCAACTAAAGAAAATACAAGTTTGATACTAATTACTTAATACATCATAAGTCTGAGAAAATAAATGCTAAAAGACAGGAATGAGAAAGGCAAGGCTGCGCACGTCGTGCAACTACCTTGCAAATCTCTAGAATGCTCTAAGAAGGAACATATCAGCTCTCACACTGATGCCTAGCACCTGAATTTGCACACAAGGTTCAGGGAGTAACGTGAGTACGCCAACTCAGTAAGTAACAATTATAACTAAAGAATGAGTGAAATGACGAGCATTTAAAATCATGTAAATCTCATAACATAAAAATCTTAGTGGAAATAACAGGATCGTATCAGTAACTACCTTCCGAATATCTCATAAAAATTCCACTTTCAATGAAAATTATTTAAAACACTTGTTCAACATTTCCAATCGAGGCTCAATATAAAAGAAGAGTGAACACATAAATTTCATAAAAACAGACCCCTCGGGCAAGGTATCACTCATATATAGCCCCTCGAGCAAGCTTCTCAGTCACTCGTGACTCAACTATCACTAATCAACACTCACACTCAGCACTCACGCTCAATAGATACCTTATAATAATCGATGCAGTGTGCAGCCCGATCCATGTATAGTCTACTGCGTTCACTGAGGGTGTGCAGACTCCGGAGGGGCTCCTATAGCCCAAGCGCTATATCACTGCGGCGTGCAGCCTGATCCATATATATAATTTTTCAGCATGCAGCCCGATCCATAACTATCCTCACAATCCGGCCCTCGGCCTCACTCAGTCATCAACCTTACAAGCCACTCGGGCATTTCAGTACAAACATAGGGAACTCAACCCAAAACAACTTTCATATGTTAAACTAGAGTGATGATCAATATTAAACAATAAACAGTTATAAATCATGACTGAGGATATGCTTTCTATCAAGAACAATGTGAGGATAATAGTAAAATACCCCTGAGGGTCCAAACAGTACGGCACAAGGCCCCACACATGGCTTTCAACCCAAGTTAACAGAATCATTTCTAAAACACATAGATATCATATAGAGTTTATCAGAATATGCAACTCTACAGTTGCCACGGGACAGACCAAGTCACAATCCCTACTGGTGCACGCCCACACGTCCGTCACCTAGCATGTGCGTCACCTCATTTATAACTAAAGACTAAGTGAAGTGACAAGCATATCAAATCATGTAAATCTCATAACATAAAAATCTTAGTGGAAATAACAGGATCATATCAGTAATTACCTTCCCAATATCTCGTAAAAATTCCAGTTTCAATGAAAATTGGTTAAAACGCTTATTCAACATTTTCAATAGAGGAACAATATAAAAAAAGAGTGAACACATAAATTTCATAAAAACAGAACCCTCAAGAAAGGTATCACTCATATGTAGCCCTTCGAGCAAGCCTCTCAGTTACTCGTGAGTCAACTATAACCAATCAGCACTCACACTAAGCACTGTGTACATCTACCCAAGTCACGACAGGATACTCAACCAAGTTCTGCTTTAGCTACTTCGAAGCTGTCAAGCTCCGTTTGTTCAAGCCCTGAGAGAAGGCCTGTGCTGTCCAGTCATCGGAGACCGATGGTAATTTTATTTGCTCCATCTTAAATCGATATACAAATTCTCTCAGCATCTCGTTCTCCCTTTGTTTGATCTTGAAGACATCAAACTTCCTCGTAGCAACCTTGATGGCACCGGCATACTCCCTCACAAAAGAGTCTGCCAGCATGGAAAATGAATTCATTGAGTTTAGGGGTATGTTATGATACCACATCATGGCCCCCTTTGACAACGTTTCGCCAAATTTCTTCAGCAAGACGAATTCAATCTCGTCATCCTTTAGGTCATTCCATTTTACAGCGCAAGTATAAGCAGTGATGTGCTCATTGGGGTCCGCGGTCTCATTATACTTCGGGATATCGGGCATTCTTAATTTTTTCGCAATGGGCTTCGGAGCCGCACTCGATGGAAATGGTTTATGCACGAACCTCTTTGAGTCTACCCCCTCCAAAGCCGGAGGTGCGCTGGGGATCTGGTCGACCCTCGAGTTATAACTTTCTATTTTTTTGTCATTAGCTTCTATCTTCTTTTGTACCGATTCAATCCTCTTTGTGAGGTCCTCGAGCATCTTCACTATGGAGGGGTATGCTCTTGACCTGTTATTACATGATCTTTCCGATGCTTGCTCGACTCGAGGACCCGTTTCTGGCCACGTCGTGCCTAGGGTTTTTTACCGACTCTACAGCTGAGCAATGGCAACATGTTGTGCTTGCAACAACTCGAAAATGATTTATATGCCGACTTCATTTCAAGCATGTGTTGTTTGTGCGTCAGGTTGGACATCTCCTTGCACGCTTCCCCCGAAATCCTCACCCAAATATGTGCTTACAGAAATATGCGAGCCATTATCAACTGGGTTGGGAATAGGTGCTACTCCAGGGTTGAGCGGTGGCACACCGGCTGCTGAAGATGCTGCATTGGTTTTCCCGTGGAAACCGAGTCCATTGTTTCTATGCACTGGTGCATTAGCTGAATTTGACATGTTTTAGCCTGAAATCAAAAAATCTTGGGCAAGAAGAAGTGTGAAGAATAACGTGTGTTATCAGATAATTAGCACTAAAATAATCACTATTATCTTTAGCCCCACGGTGGGCGCCAAACTGTTTACCTTGATAATGTTTTTAACAATTATATTTGATTTGTGGTTCTAAAAATATGGGATCAATTCTAGTACTAGTTGATTATTGGGAAAATGATAAGTGTGCGTAAGAAAATGAGATAAGCAACCCAAAGTTGACACGAAACTGGGCCTTGAGCTGGCTGGAATAGGTGGCCTCGAGGTCTAGCTAGAGTAGTCAGCAACAGTCAACCGATGAAAATATAATGATAATATGGGCCTTAAGGATGGCCCTTTATTATGAATGATGAGCAATAAATGAAGAACAATTGAAAAAGATAATAAATGAAGGAAATAAATCAAACAGACACCGTTTAGGCAAAGAGCAGAGAATGTTCTATTGTATTTAATGTATCCTCCTTTACAAAATGACAAGCGTCCCCTTTATACAGAAGGAGGGGAATCCCAACATAGTAAATGTATAATTATGACAAGGTAATGCCATTGGTACGACTATTTAATGTCTCAGTGCGGACTTGTACTATTCTTGCATACTTGGTCAGCTCTAACCATGTGCCCTTGGGAATTTCTCACCTTTCCATGACGACCATCGATTTGTACTGCCCCGAGGTCGAGCACAGGGAACCTTCGATATGCTCCGCCAAGGGTTGTACCTCGGAGCCAACCTTTGAATTCCATTGCGAGTTTCTCGAGACCGGGCGCGAAATGCCATAGTGGCCTAAAAAATTGGACTCTCCTATTTTGGCGTATACAAAATAGTAAAGAACAATGAAATTTGGTGCATAGCTAGCTCATGTATGTTAAGGCTAAGCTCTTCCATAATTTTGCATGATCTCGTAATTATACGAGTTTGATAACGAGGCATAAAGAAAAATTCATATCCCGAGATTTACGTATATTTTCCTAGTCTTGTAAGTGATAATATTCTCCTTATTGGGACTTCATATTCAATTGAGTATTTCTTTTTTTTTTTCAGTCAAGAGAGAAAAAATTCTATATATACAGTATTATAGTATTTTCATTACCATCGAGCTATAATCGATGGGCAGGCCCCTATTGGGCAACCTCTGATCAGATGGTAAGTTATGTACCGAGCATACTGTGGTTGAGCGCCTATGAGCAAGCCTAGGTGGTCGAGATACAGAGCCTAGTATGTCCGAGAAGCTATGAGCGAGCCTACTACGACAGATCAATTAGATATATATATACCGAGTCTTATAAGGTCGGACAACTATTTTACTTACTATGTTGAGAGAGTTGAGTCAGTATCAGCAGGTAAGCATATCTTCAGATTATCTTTGACTTTCAGTTGTTATATTATCAGTGCAGTTCAACTTACAGTATATTCCCTTACATACTCAGTACATTATTCGTATTGATTTCCTTTTGTGGGGGACGCTGCATTCATGCCTGCAGGTACAGATAATCAGTTTGACGAGCCCTCACAGTAGATAAGATTGGCATTCAGAAAAAGATCAGTAAGACTCCACCTCATTTGGAGTGCAGCCGACTCTATGAGTCATCGTGTTAGAGTTTTGCTAAAAGACTTATGGGTAGGCCGGTACCCTGTCCTATTTGATGTAAAATAATCTTAGAGGCTTTGTAGACAAAGGTTCATTTTGTACAGCGTGTCGGAGGCCTTGCGGCCAATATGTATTCATGTTTTAAGAACGATGGATTATTGATATAGTGTTCGTCCACTTACTGTTATGCACTACGAGTTGTTTCCATGTTGGCCCACGATGGTCACATAAAGAATGAGTTACAGAATGGTTAGCTCGGTCCAGGACGACACCGAGTTCCAGCCACGCCTCCCCAGGTTTGGGGCGTGACAAAGTGGTATCAGAGCAGGTCGTGTCCTAGGGTATCTACAAAGTCGTGCCTAGTAGAGTCTCACTTATGGGTGTGTTGCGCGCCACATTTATATTTGAGAGGCTATAGGGAATTAAGGAAATGTTACACTTCTTTTTTTTCGATATCGTGCCATAGAACTAAGTCATAAGAAGTCAGTATAAGTTTTCACCGAATTTTGTATGCACTAGAGGTGCTATCACAATAAAGCTTTAAGGCGTATATGTAATTTCTATCTATGTGGAAGGGAAGTTATGAAATAAACAGAAGATACGATGTAAGATTTAAAGTCAAGTAAGGTAAAGGTGAAGAAGATATGAGATATTCAAGTACAAGAGATTGTGAATAGTCGAGATTTCAGATAGAGGTTGGGGTTTAGTTTAGTTTACAGAGGAGACCCTAGAGAAATTTTATTTTGTAAATCTCTAAGATTTAACATTCGAGGACGAATGTTCTAAAGGGGGAAGAATGATACAACCCGTAATTTAATATTAGAATTAGTCGTAGTAATCCATATGAGCTAGAAGGGATTAACACCATTCATGAGATTATAGAGGATTTGTGATTTGTTATTGTAAGACCCCCTAAGTTCCAATTTTCGAATTACCAGTTCGCTAATAGCTTTAAGAATCATTCATTTACTTCTGGGCTATAACTTCTACTCTCCATCAAAATGGCATACGCAATGGTAATATTAACTTGATTGAATGCAAATATGCTCTTATTAGTAAAAAAAATTAGTTTTGTAATAGACTGGCCATTGCAGCTGTCATTATTCAAATGCGAAAAATATTAGATATCTTTCAATATTGTGTTCGTAGTTGCACTGTTTGCAAGACATGTACCCTTATAAACGATTACATACATATATAGGTCAAAAATATCTCTTTCTTTGTCAAATAAGATTTATATTACATTTGTGTATTCTATAAGAAGATAAGCTAAGACAATATCATGTATAAAATAAAGTTTACTTGCAAATTTAGAGAACATACATACTAAGCCTTATACCGTTATATACATTGGGTATGGTCTTTTGAGTGGAACATTTTCTTTTTAAAGTTTGGAAAAATATTATTTTATATAGTTATTAATATTAGTCCTTTCAATTATGCACATAATATGAGAAAGTTTATGATATTTTCTTATTGATAAAGGTAGAAATTATTTTCTAATAAGAAAAGAAGGTTATCTTTTTACCAATTTAAAAACTAAGCGTATGAGAATTTTTACTCTTTATATAAGATTAGAAAAATTATAAGTTGATAAAATATATGTATTTTCACATGGATGTCTTAATAAAATAATATTGTATTTATTAATTTTATGTGGTACAACATGACAATGATAGTAAGATGCATAAAATGTATTAAAAATAAATAGAATTTTAAGAGATTTGAAATAATTCATAATATTATGCGGATAATTAATTAATTAACGAGTAACAGAACACTACCCAATTTTGAAAATTCCAACTGATATCTCCAAGAGTCTCACCCGAATTCATTACTAAGTGAAAATCTACTAACTAGTCAATGAAATCCTTTATTTGTGGAAATTGTTGATAAAGAACAATGAACTTTGGTGGATACCTAGAACAATAAATTTGACGGTCCATATGTATTCATATTTTAAGAACGATAGTTTATTGATATAGTTTTTGCCCTTACTGTTATGCACTACGAGTTGTTGTCATGTTGGCCCACTATGGTCACATATCGAATGAGTTATAGAATGGTTCGTTCGGGCCAGGACGGCACCAAGTGACTACCACGTCTCCCCAGGTTTGGGCGTGACAAAGTGTTATCAGAGCAGGTCGTGCCCTAGGGAGTCCACAAAGTGTGCCTAGTAGAGTCTCACTTATGGATGTGTTGCGCGTCACATTTATAATTGAGAGGCTATAGGGCATTAAGGAAATGTTACACTTCATTTTTTTCGAGATCGTGCCATAGAGCTAAGTCATAAGAAGTCAGTATAAAGTTTTCACCGAATTTTGTATGCACTAGATGTGCTATCACAATAGAGCTTTAAGGCGTAGATATAATTTCTACCTATGTGGAAAGGAAATTATGAAAGAAACAGAAGATACGATGCAAGATTTAAAGGTAAGTAAGGTAAATGCGAAGAAGATACGAGATATTCAAGTACAAGAGATTGTGAATAGTCGAGACTTCAGATAGAGGTTGGGTTTTAGTTTAGTTTACAGAGGAGACCCTAGAGAATTTTTTTTTTTGGTAAATCTCTAAGAGTTAAAATTCGAGAACGAATGTTTTAAAGGGGGAAGAATGTTAAATCCCGTAATTTAATATTAGAATTAGTCGTAGTAATCCATATGAGCTAGAAGGGATTAAGACCATTCATGAGATTATAGAGTATTTGTGATTTGTTATTCTAAGACCCCGTAAGTTTCTACTATGGAATTACCATTTTGCTAATAGCATTAAAAATGGTTCATTTACTTCTGGGCTATAGCTTCTACTCTCCATCAAAATGACATACGTAATGATAATATTAACTTGATTGAATGCAAATATGCTCTTGTTAGTAAAGAAAAAAATTAGTTTTGTGATACACTGGCGTCATTATTCAAATGCGAAAGTATTAGATATCTTTTAATATTGTGTTCGTAGTTGCACTGTCCGCAAGACGTATGCACTTATAAACGATTAAAGGCATATTTAGGCCAAAACTATCGGTTTCTTTGTCAAGTAAGATTTATATTACATTTTTGTATTCTATAAGAAGATAAGCTAAGACAATATCATGTAGAAAATAAAGTTTACTTGCAAATTTAGAGAACATACATACTAAGCCTTATACCGTTATATATGATTCTATATAGTTATTAATATTTCTCTTTTTAATTATGCACATAATATGAGAAAGTTTATGAGATTTTCTTTTTTATAAAAGTAGAAATTATTTTCTCATAAAAAAAGAAGGTTATCTTTTTACCAATTTATGAATTAAGCGTATGAGAATTTTTACTCTTTATATGAGATTAGAAAAATTATAAGTTGAAAATATATATATTTTTACATTGATGTTTTAATGAAATAATAGTGTATGTATTAATTTTATGTGGTACCATATGGCCATGATAGTAAGATGTATAAAGTGTATTAAAAATAAGTAGAATTTTAAGTAATTTGTGACATTTCATAGTTATGCGGGTAATTGGTTAGTTACTGAGTAACGAAACACTACCTAATAAATAAATAAGGATTAACAAATCCCCACCCCACCTCACGTGGCTGCAAGCCATTAACCAAACATATGACTCTTAAGTCATATTAGATTAGGTGGCATATGATTAGGGAGCTTTCAAATTAAGTCAATATGGATTTAAAGCCGATAAATCTGTAACTGTCTTAAAATTTGTTCATAACAGACTTGAGCAATAAATGGCATCAGCAAACCAAGTTTAATTGTTGAAGGCTTCATCCCATTTAGTGCTCAAAATAATCAATTTTATGCAAAACCCAGCAGGTTTCATGACCTATAGAATTCAATGGTCGAAGCCCTCCATGTTCAAAATTCCAACTGATATCTCCAAGAGTCTCATCCGAATTAATTACTAAGTGAAAATCTACCAACTATTGAGTGAAATCCTTTATTTGTTGAAATTGTTGATAAAGAACAATGAACTTTGGTGCATAGCTAGAACAATAAACTTGACAGCCCTTATGTATTCATGTTTTAAGAACGATAGTTTATTGATATAATTTTTGCCCACTTACTGTCATGCACTACGAGTTGTTGCCATGTTGGCCCACGATGATCACAGAAAGAATGAGTTATAGAATGGTTCGCTCGGGCCAGGATGGCATCGAGTGCCATCCACGCCTCCCCAGGTTTAGGGTGTGACATGATATTTCCCAACTTACTACACCGCCTGGTTATACTATTCATTCTCAGGCTGCACCAGTTCCTACACCTTATTTGGGTGAGACGAATCCTCCAACTGATATTTCGGTTCCACCTCTAGCCCCAGCTTCCGGTCCCGGTGATTTTGATGAGGATCTTAGGGGGTCATACATATATTTGCTCATATAATGGCTTCCCAGGCCCAGAGGTCGAATGTTCCCCCACTTATTCATGTCAGCATGGGGATTCTATTGGTTCCACGGTTAACATGTTTCTTCAGTTAGATCCTCCGGTGTTCACAACTACTGATCATAAGGAGGATCCCTAGGATTTCATCGACGAAATGCACAAGACCCTCAGAGTTATGTGTGCTACTGATATAGAGAGAGTGGATTCGGCCTCCTACTGCCCGAAAGGGGTGGCCTATTCTTTGTTTGAGACGTGGGAGGAATCCTATGAGGAAGGGAGCCCTCCGGCGAGGTGTAGTGCGTTTGCAGACGTTATCATGGATCATTCCTTGAATGCCGAGACTAAGGAAGACCGTGCCGTGGAGTTTGGGAGCTTAAATAAGGGTAGCATGAGTGTGTGGGAGTACCATATGGACTACATAAGCATGTCTAAGTATTCTATGCACATGTTTCCCAGTATGAAGGCTAGAGTGTGCCGAATTGCACAGGGCCTTAACTCGTTGGTTATTGATGAGGACGCTACAGCTTCATTGAATTCTGATATTAACTATGGGAAGATCGTGGAATTTTCCCAAGCTATAAAGAAGCGTAAATTGAAAAATAGAATGTAGTGTGAAGGTAGCAGCAAGGCCCGATCTGTGCGCAACTTTTGTGGTTCTTCTGGTGGTAGTGCTGATAGATCGACATTTAGAGAGGGTCAGCAGGGCAATCTCAGTCTTCCACCCAGTCTTCAATGAGTGCATAGCCATCAAGGCCTAGTCAGCAGCAGGGAGAATTCGGCATCAGAGAAGACCCCCATGTCCTAAATGTTGGAGGCCACACTTTGAGGTCTGCTACATGGACCTACTAGTATGCTATTAGTGCGGTATGAGTGGTCTAATTAAGAAAGATTGACGCTCGTCTCTCCGGACCATGGGCAGAGGTACGCGGCAGCGAGCTTGTTCTGCAGCTACTACATTCGCAGCATCCCGTCTAGATCAAGGCACTCCAGCTCCCATAGGCCTTGGTGCAGCTAGGGGTGGTACCCATAGCTCGGGAGGGCCCAGCAGATTTTACACAATACGAAGGCGTCGGGATTTAGAGGCCACTCCAGATGTTGTCACAGGTATATTAGCTGTCCAATCTTGTGTTGTATATGCTCTTATTGATCTTTGTTCCACATTGTCCTATGTCATTCCTTATGTTTCTATGGAGTTTTGGGATAGAACCAGAACAACTCCACGAGTCGTTCTCCGTATATACTCTAGTTGGCGAGTCTATTACGGTCACGCAGGTTATAGTGATTGTGTTTCTTCGGTGCATGATCGGTACACCATGGACGATCTCATAGAATTGGGGATGGTTGATTTTGATGTGATCATGGGGATAAATTAGCTTTATTCCTGTTTTGCTAAGCTTCATTTCCGAACCAAAACCGTTAGGTTTGATTTTCCAGATGAGCCAGTCATTGAATTGAAAGGGTTAATGTGGTGCCGAAAGGGTGTATCTACCACTTTGTCCGGGTTACAGACACCGATGCTGAGGCACCTATACTCAAGTTTGTGCCAGTTGTGAATTAATTTTCGTAGGTTGTGAATTAATTTTCGTAGGTCTTTCCTGATGCGATCCCAAGGATCACGCCACACAAGGAGATTTATTTTTGGGTTGATGTAATGGCAGGCATGCAACTTGTATTTATTCCGCCCTACAGGATGACACCAGTAGAATTGAAGGATATGAAGGAGCAATTAAAGTATTTATTAGAGAAGGGTTTTATCCGATCGAGTGTGTCGCCTTAGGGCGCACCAGTTCTATTTGCAAGAAAGAAGGACGGGTCGCTAAGAAAAAAAAACATGTACCCACTACCAAGGATAGATGATTTTCTTGATCAATTACAAGGTGCTAAGTACTTCTCCAAAATTGATTTAAGATCTGGGTAACACCAATTGAATACCAGGGATAAGGATATTTTGAAATCAGCTTTCAGAACCCGATATGGGCACTTTAAATTTCTTGTAATATCTTTTGGGCTAACTAATGGCCCGATAGCTTTTATGGATCTTATGAATCGAGTATTAAAGCATTTTTTTAACACCTTAGTGATAGTGTTTATTGACGATATCCTTTTATATTCATATAGTTGAGAGGACCACGCCGATCATCTCAGGGCATCTCTACCGACTCTACGACAGCACCAGATGTATGCGTAGTTTTTGAAATTTGAATTTTTGCTTGACTCTGTCACGTTATTGGGTCATGTCATCTCCAGGGAGGGAATTAAGTTTGATCCTCAGAAGATTGCAGCTGTGACGAATTGGCCTAGACCAACTACTCCAATAGAGATTTGCAGTTTTTTGGGCTTAGCTCGATATTACAGGAAGTTTGTGGGGGGGGGGGGGTCTCTACTATATCCTCTCTGTTGGCTAAATTGACGCAAGAGTGATGTATTGTAATGATTGAAGGATCGTTCTTGGGTGTGGATTAGTGCAACATGTCAAGGTTTTATCTTATTCTAGGAAACTCAAGAATCATGAAAAGAACTATCCAACTCATGACTTAGAACTTGCGACAGTGGTATTTGCATTGAAGATTTGGCGTCATTACTTGTATGGTGTCCAAATGGAAATATTCACGGACCATAAGAGCCTTCAAGGCATCTCTACCGACTCTACGACAGCACCAGATGTATGCAAAGTTTTTGAAATTTGAATTTTTGCTTGACTCTCTCACGTTCTTGGGTCATGTCATCTCCAGGGAGGGAATTAAGGTTGATCCTTAGAAGATTTCAGCTGTGACGAATTGGCCTAGACCAACTACTCCAATAGGGATTTGCAATTTTTTGGGCTTAGCTCGATATTACAGGATGTTTGTGGGGGGGGGGGGNTGGCTAAATTGACGCAAGAGCGATGTATTGTGATGCTTGAAGGACCGGTCTTGGGTGTGGATTAGTGCAACATGTCAAGGTTATATCTTATTCTAGGCAACTCAAGAATCATGAAAAGAACTATCCAACTCATGACTTAGAACTTGCGACAATGGTATTTGCATTGAATATTTGGCGTCATTACTTGTATGGTGTCCATGTGGAAATATTCACGGACCATAAAAGCCTTCAATATATTTTCAAACAGAAGGAATTGAATTTGAGGCAGAGAAGATGGGTGGAGTTACTCATGGATTACGACATCGATATCTTATATCATCCGGGGAAGGATAATGTCGTGGCAGATGCTCTTAGCAGGATATCTATACGTATATTGGCTCACTTTGAGGCATATCAAAGGCCGTTGGCAAAGGAGGTTCATCGGTTGCTTAGTTTAGGAGTTCGTCTTGCAGATTTTAGTGAAGGAGGGGTGATTGTACAAAATAGGGATGAATCGTCCCTTGTGGTGTAAGCTTAGGAGAAGCAATTCAATGATCCATTATTGGTATAATTTAATGAGGGGATTCAACAACATAAGACCATGGCTTTTTCTCTTGGCGTGGATGATGGTACCCTAAGGTACCAGTGGCGACTATGTGTTCTAGATGTGGATGTTCTCTAGGGAAGATTCATTACCGAGGCTCACATTGCTAGGTATTCCGTGCATCCGGGCTCTACAAAAATGTATCATGATCTCAAGGAAGTTTATTGGTGGAATGACATGGAGAGGAATGTGGCGGACTTTCTGGCAAGATGTCCGAGTTGTCAGCAAGTAAAGGCTGAACACCAACAACCTAGAGGGTTGGTAGAGAACATGGAAATTCAAATGTGGAAGTGAGAAATTATTAATATGGACTTTGTGGTGTGTCTGTTGCGCACTCCGATCAAGTTTTACCCAATTTGGGTGATTGTGGATCGACTCACGAAATCTGCACACTTCTTGCTAGTTAAATATACCGATACAACATATCAGTATGCTTAGATGTATATTAAGGAAATATCTAGGTCTCATGGAAGTCCAATTTCTATCATTTTGGATCAAGGGGCACATTTCACAGTCACCTTTTGGAAGAAATTTCAGCAAGCTTTGGGTACTAAGGTGAATCATAGTACAACCTTTCACTCGCAGACTGACAGGCATGCAGAGAGGACTATTCAGACGCTGGAGGATATGTTGTGCACTTGGGTTCTGGATTCAAGGGTAGTTGGGACGTTTATTCGCAACTAATAGAATTTGCCTACAACACCAGTTACCATGCTAGTATTCAGATGGAACCATTTGAAGCCTTGTATGGTAGGAGATGTAGATCTCTCATTGGTTGTTCGAGATTGGCGAAGAGGAATTGATAGGACTAGACAATGTGCATCAAGCTATGGATAAGGTTAAGGTCATTAAGGATTGATTAAAAACTGCTCAAAGTTGTCAAAAGTCATATTCGGATGTTCGTCGCAGAGATTTGGAGTTGCCATGAGATGATTGGAAAGTAAGGGAAATTGAGTCTTACATATGTTAGGCCATAAAGAATCATTTAGAGGATTGATCAGGTGGTGTACAAGCTTGATCTACCACCTGAGATGTCATTAGTGCACCCGTTCCATGCGTCTGTGTTGAAGAAGGTAGTTGGAGATTCGTCGGCTATTGTGCCAATTAATACTATTGAGGTTAATAAAGATCTGACCTATAAAGAAAATCTAGTTGCCATTCTTCATAGGCAAGTCTGAAAACTAATAAATAAAGAAATTGCCTCGGTGAAAGTGTTACGGCAAAACCAGCAGGTTGAAGAGGCCACCTAGGAGGCCGAGGAAGAAATTAAAAAGAAGTACTTTTTTTTTTCTTGAATAGATATGTAATAGTTTCTATGAGATTGCTTCCTATGAACTATGTATCACTGGTACAATTTATGCTCGGGGTGTTTCTTTCTAGTAATATATTTCTTATGAGGCTACGGTTGGTGTTATTTCATATTATGTTGCATCATTGGATTATGTACATGCTATTAAGATTGGTTTATGGGATTCTCTGACAGGTGGATATGCCCCAGTTACAAGGGAAACTCTGCCGAAATTTCTAGATATTTAAAGAGTTAGAAAAAATTTGGGACTGCTAATGTGCGAAGTAATAAATGGGGCATGAATAGTTCACGATCTCCCATGTGTGAAATAAACATAGTATCGGTACTAAAGATCTCCTAACTTAAAAATATTTATTTTAACTTGGAAAATTAGCTTTCTCTTAATTTGATGATGTTTGAGGCTCCCATTGATTCTATGTGTCTTGATTCTTATACCTGTACTAAAGATCTACCTACTTCTTCTAGCCAGCCAAGGGATTTTTCTAGATCTAAGGTGAACATGTTTCTACAGTTGGATCCTCTAGTATTTATGGGCACTGATCTCTAGGAGTATCCTCAGGACTTTATTGATGAGATGCACAAGACACTTCGAGTTATGCGTTCCACTAAGAGAGAAGCGGTGTGGCTAACGATCCTATCGCTTGAAGAAGGTGGCCGATTCGCTGTTTGAAATATGGGAAGAGTCCCGTGAGGAAGGGAGCCCTCCGGCAAAGTGGAGCGAGTTTGTCGATGCCTTCATTGATCATTTCTTGACTGTCGAAACTAGGGAAGCTCGTGTCGCTGAGTTTGAGAGCCCGAAACAAGTTAGAACGAGTGTGCGGGATTATCGTATGAAGTTTACGTGCCTGTCCAAGTACGCCATTTACTTGTTTCCCACTATGGAGGCAAGAGTGCACTGATTTTTGCAGGGCCTCAGTTCCTTGGTTATTAATGAGGCCACTGCAACTGCCTTGAGTCTGATACGAACTATGGGAAGATGGTGGCATTTGGTAAAGCCACAGAGACCCGCAAATTGAATAATAAAATGGAGCGAGAAGGTATCAATAAGGCCTGGTCCGCGGGAAGCTTTGGAGGTTCTTCTAATGGTGGTAGTGGTGGAATGTCAACATTAAGGGGAGGATCATCCAAGCCAATTGAGTCCTTTGCCCAGTCTTTAGTCAGAGCACTGTCCTTATGGCCCTGTCAGCAGTAGTGGAGCCATTTTTGGCCTAGGCAAGGAAACAGGGATCCTACCATCAGGGTCAGTCTTGTGGGAGATTCCAGCAGCAGCGGTGGCCCCCATGATCTAGGTGTGGGAGGATCAAGTTTAGGGCCTGATACATGGACCTACCCATATGCTACATGTGGGGTATCAGGGGGTCACATTAAAAGAGATTGTCGTTTGTTCCGAAAGAGTGTGGGCAGGGGTATGGCACAACCAACTAGTTCTGTAGTTACTACCTCTGCAGCACCTCCTCTAGCTCGAGGCATTCCAGCACCCGCAGGGCCTTATGCAACTAGAGGTGGTGTGCTGAGTTCGAGAGGACCCAACCGGTTATGTGCTTTGAGAGGCCACCAGAGTTCATAGGCTTCTCTATATGTTGTCACTAGTATATTAACTGTCCAATTTCATGACGTATACGCTCCGGTTCCACTTTGTCATATGTCACTCCTTATGTTGCTCTAGAGTTCGGGATAGAACTAGAACAGCTTCATGAGCCGTTCATTGTATCTACTCAAGTTGGTGAGACGATTATGTCTACAGAGGTTTATAGGGATTGTGTTGACACGGTGCGTGGTCGAGATACCATATCCGATCGCATTGAATTGGAATGGTTGATTTTGATGTGAAAATGGGGATATATTGGCTTTATTAAAGTTTTGCAAAGCTTGATTGCCGAGCCATAACTTTTAGTTTTGAATTTCCAAATGAGCCAGTTATTAAGTGAAAGGGGATGATGTAATACTGAAGTATAGGTTTAATTCTCACCTTAAGGCCACAAAGATGATAAATAAGGGGTTTATTTACCATTTGGGATCCTACCATATAGGGAGATTGATTTTGGGATCGATGTGATGCAAGACACGCAACCTATATCCATTCCAACCTACAAAATGTCATGGGTAGAATTGAAGGAACTAAAGGAGCAATTGAATGATTTGCCAGAGAAGGGTTTTATCCTGCCAACTGTGTCTCCTTGGGGCGCACCAGTTCTCTTGGTAAGGAAAAATGATGGATCAATGAGAATGTGTATTGACTATCAGCAGCTCAACAAAGTCTTGATCAAGATTAAATTCCCACTTTCAAGGATCGATGACTTGTTCGATCAATTGCATGGCTCTAAGTATTTCTCCAAGATTGACCTAATATCGGGGTATCACTAATTGAGGATTATGGAGCAAAATATTCCAAAAATAGCTTTCAGGACATAATATGGGCACTTTAAATTTCTGGTGATGTCTTATGGGCTAATGAGTGACTCGACAGCTTTCATGGATCTTATGAATTGGGTTTTCAATCCTTTTCTCAACTCCTTTGTGATAGTATTCATTGACAGCATTCTTGTATATTCACGAAGTCGAGAGGTCCATGCGGACCATCTTAGGGAAATTTTATATAATCTATATTGGCATAAGTTATATGCAATGTTTTCAAAGGGTGAATTTTGTCTTGGATCTGTCACAATCTCGGTTCGTGTCATCTCCAGTGAAGAAATCAAGGTTGATCCTCAGAAGATCACATATGTGAAGAATTATCCTATACCTACAACTCCAACAGCGATTCACAGCTTCATAGGTTTAGCTGGTTATTATAGAAGGTTTGTAAAGGCGTGCTCTAATATTTCCTCTCCATTAACTAAAATGAATCAGAAGGCGTTTAAATTACAATGGTTAGATGCTTGCGAAATTAGCTTCCAAGAGTTGAAGACAATATTAACTACGGCTCCGTTGTTAGCCTTGCCGGAAGGTACAAATGGGTTTGGGGTATATTGTGATTCTCCAGGGATAGGATTAGGATGTGTACTAATGCAACATGGCAAGGTGATTACTTATGCTTCTATGAAACAAGAATCATGAAACAACTATCCAACACATGGCTTAGAGCTTGCGGCGATTGTGTTTGCACTTAAGATTTGGCTTCATTATTTGTATATGGTCCATGTGGATATATTCACAGACCATAAGACCATTCACTATATTTTCGAGCAAAAGGAATTGAATCTGTGGAAGAGAAGACGGATTAAGTTACTCAAGGACTACGACATTATAATTCTATATCATTCCGGGAACGCTAATGCGGTGGAGGATGCTCTTAGTCGTAAATGCATGGGTATTTTTGCTAACTTGGAGGCACATCAAAGGTCGTTGGCCAAGGAAGTTCACCACTTGGCTAGTTTGGGAGTTCGTTTTGCGGCATCTAGTGAAGGAGTAGTGATTGTGCAAAATAGAGTTGAATCATCACTTGTTGTGGATGTCAAGGAGAGGCCATACGATGATCCGTTGTTGGAGCAGTTGAAGGAGGGGATTCATAAACACAAAGACACGACTTTTTCTCTTAGTACGGATGATGGTACGCTAAGGTACGAACATCGATTATGTGTTCCAAATATAGATGGTTTCCAAGAAAGAATCATGACTGGGGCTCATAATTCCATGTATTCCTTGCACCCAGGATCTACAAAGATATACCATGATCTAAAGGAAGTATACTGGTGGAATGATATGAAGAGGAATGTAGAACACTTTGTGGCAAGATATCCTAATTGTCAACAAGTGGAGGTCGAATACCAAAGGTCTGGCGGGTTTGCGCAAAACATAGAAATTTCAATGTGGAAATAGGAGATGATCAATAAAGACTTCATGGTGGGACTACCTCGCATACCTCTAAGTTTTACTCGATCTAGGTTGTTGTTGATTGACTCACCTAATCATCACACTTCTTGCATGTTAAGGCAACCGACACAACAAAACGATATGCTCAGTTGTATATAGAGGAAATAGTCAGGTTGCATGGAACTCCAATTTCTATTATCTCGGATCAAGGGGCATAGTTCACAACAAATTTTTGGAATCAATTTCAGTAGGGTTTGGGTATTCAAGTGAATATTACTACAACCTTCCACCCACAGGTTGGCGGGCAGGTAGAGCGGACTATTTAGATGGTCGAGGATATGTTGCACACTTGTGTTCTTGATTTCAAGGGTAGCTGGGATGATCATTTGCTGCTCATATAATTTGCCTATAGCAACAGTACCATCATAGCATTCAGATGGCACCGTTCGAAGGTCTATATGGTAGGAGATATAGATATACCATTGGGTTGTTCAAGATTGAAGAAGCATAGTTGATATGGCCAGACCTCGTGCACTAGGCAATGGAGAAGGTTATTATTATTATATAATGGTTGAAGACCAATAAGAGTCTCCAGAAGTCCTATCGGATGTGCGTCGCAGGGATTTGGAGTTCGAAGAGGTTGATTGGGTATTCTTAAAATTTCCCCCATGAAGGGTATAATGCGGTTTGAAAAGAAAGGGAAATTAAGTAGGAGGTATGTCGGACCATACAAAATCATTCGAATGATTTGTCAGATGGCTTACAGGCTTGAGCTACCACCAGAGATGTCATTAGTGCAATCGATATTTCATGTATCTATTTTGAATAAGGTAGTTGGAGACCCAACACTCATTGTCTCGGTTGAGGTTGTTGAGGTTAATGAAGAATTGACTTATCAGGATATCGCGATTTCCATTCTTGATAGGCAAGTCCGATAGCCGATGAATAAGGAGATTGTCTTTGTGAAAGTGGTATCGCCATTTATCCCAAAAGCCCATTGGATCCAAAAAGATTCTTTTAAAAAAACCCTTTTTACATTCCGTACGTCAAAGTTTTGTCGTAAGTTAATCGACGTAAGTTCGGGAATAAAATTATTTGGATATTATAAGCATTATGCTACTTCAAATAAGCGATGAATAAATTCGTGAAGGTGAGAGGGTAAGAAAATTGAAGAAAATGAATGTTCGTCAAAGTTTGACATTTTAAGATAAAATACGGTCCAAGCTACAATATCCTGTATTTATGGACTAGTGTCATACAAGGTACCACGTGACCATAATAGAGAGGTGTTCAAAGTGTGTTAAAAGTGAGTAGTATTTTATGTAATTTGAGATAATTCCTAATTATGTGGATAATTAGGTAATTATTGGTTAATGGAGAATTAACAAATTAATTAAGTAAATAAGTGGCTAACATTGGATAAGTCTAAATTTTCCCCACATGGCAGCAACACAAGACTCATTAGTGATTCTTGAATAAAAAGAGCAAGATGGCACAATTAAGGGGGGTTGGTGTATAGGTCATCACTTTATACTACCATTTTCCACAATTCCAATATTATAACTCTAACATTTCATGTCATAATCCCAAATACTCCTTGAATTGTATCTAACATTTTCACGTTAAAAATCCCAAATGCTCCTTAAATTGTATAACTCTAAAATTTTCACGTCAAAAAGCCGGTTTAACCTTCTATACATCGAAATTTCTCGAAAAATTGGTAGGCACCTTCGTAACGTGACGTTTGTGCTTCAACAAGAATTCGAGCAAGAATATCACACGATTTATTCCCTACTCCAGGTATGTTGAAGCTAAGCTCTTTCTTCATTTTGGTATGATCACGTAATTACATGTGTTTCATAATCATACATAAAGAGAAATTCATATTCCAGAATTTATGTATATTTTCCTAGTCTTGTAAGTTACTATATTCTTCTTATCGGGACTTCATATTCAATTGAGTATTTCCTTCTTCCAATCAAAAGAGGAGAGAGTCTATATATATAGTATTACATTATTTTCATTACCATCGAACTATAATCGATGGGCAGGCTAAGATCAGATGGTAAGATACATACCGAGCCTACTGTGGCCGAACGCCTATGAGCGAGACTAGTTGGTCGAGATACAGAGCTGTCACGACCCCAAATCTAGACCAGTCGTGATGGCGCCTATCGTGCAATTAGTCCACCCAAAAACTTCACTCAAATCATAATAAGCTTCCATTTACATCTTTACTATACCGATTACCCATAAAGGTTTCCTTTAAACATTTATAAAATAGTTAAAGCTATACCGAATATTAAATACAACCCCCGAGAACCCGAAGTCACTAGTCATGAGCATCTACATAAAATATACAACTCAACGAAAATAAATTCTATAATAGTAAGCAGGAGAGGGAGCAGGACTGCAGACGCATGCAACCACCTAGCAAACCTCCGAGAATCTCTGGAACAGATAGGCAACTCACCCTGCCCTAACACCTGAATCTGCACACAAGGTGCAGAGAGTAATGTGAGTACACCAACTCAGTAGTAATGAAAATAAATCAGGTCTGAGCAGCAAGAAACACATAAAATCAATTTCATCAAATCCCAAGCTGCACAACCTTTCTTTCCAACAGTATAACATAGATATATGAAATCATCATTCCTTGAAACCAACTTCAGAAAAATCCTTTGAAGAATGTATATTTTCAACAACTTCAAACCGAAAGATTTTGTATGAAAATGAAATGAATCATATAGAGGCCCCTCGGGAAAAACATATTTCATAAGCTCAGACTAAAAGTAGTAAAATCATAAGTGCCCCCTCGGGCATAAACATGTATTATAATCAGCCCCTCGGGCATGCCTCACAGTCACTCATAATCGGTCGCTCAACACTTAACAGTCACTCAGCACCTCACAGTCACTCATGCCTCCCAATGACTCGTCACTTGGCACTCGTCACTCGGCACTCTTTGCGCTCACTGGGGTGTGTGCAGACTCCGGAGGGGCTCCTTCAGCCCAAGCGCTAATATCAAGCCACCTCGTGGCGTATCATATCCTCACAATCAGGCCCTCGGCCTCACTCAGTAGTACCACTCAAAAATCCCCTCGGGCGAATCAGTAAAACAGGGTACTCGACACATAATTTAACATAAGGTTTGAGTAAAATACACAACTCATTAGTTGCCGCGGAGAGGACCTAGTCCAATCCAAAAATCAGTGCGCACCACAAACTCGTCATCCGACATGTGCGCCATTCAGTGAGAAATACGTAGTCTGGGGTTTCGTACCTTCAAGACAAGATTTATAACCATTACTTACCTCTACCGGTTCACAACACTAGTCCACTATGCTCTTGCCCCTCAAATTGGCTCCCGATTGCTCCGAATGTAGCCAAAACCAGTTTAATATCATTAATATATGCCGAAGGAACACAACCCAATCGGAAACTATCAAATCATACAAGAATCTCGACATTCAGCCAAAACCGAGTCCTGGGCCCACGTCTCGAAATCCGAGAAAATTTACATCACAAGAACCCTTATCCTCCCACGAGACAGTACATACCAAGAACATCAAAATTGGACCACAACTGCCCACAAAAACCGTCAAAATAAATTCCCAACTCTTTCCTCAAATTTTCCAAACTTTTTCTTACTTAATTCCTTCAATATAAACGATTTTTATTAACCCGAGAACTTACCTTCACTGATGAACCACGAATTCCCTCTTCAATTTGCCTTCACAAGAGCTCCAATCGCATGCAAAAATGGAGGAATGAATAAAATTTCACGGAGGCTTCTTTTATACTGTTCTGCCAGCATTTCCGCACCTACGGATACTAAACTGCACCTGTGGAGCCGCACCTGCGCAATTCCACTAACGGACAAAATTCTCGCACCTGCGAGCCTTCTCCGCACCTGCGGCTTCGCAGGTGCGGCCATCTCTTCGCACCTGCGGATTTCCGCGGCCTAGCCTCCTTTCGCACCTGCAGATTTCTCCGGCCTAGCCTCCTTTCGCACCTGCGCACAACCTTTCGCACCTGCGGCTACCCATCTGCAGGTGCGGCCAACACCAGAAACTCACACCAGCAGCTAGATGCTGCGAATTTTCCAACTTCAAAACTCCGCCAACCATCCGAAATCAATCCCAAGCCCATCGGGGCCCCAACCAAACATACCAACACACCCCATAAAATTATTCCAACTTAGTCGAGCCTTCAGAACACCAAAAATAACCAGAAAACACCAAAATTACATAAAATTCAAGCCTATGAACTTTGAAACTTCCAAATTCCGCCAACTACGCTGAAACCAACCAAAACACCTCTGATTGACCTGAAATTTTGCACACATACCCAAAATGATATTACAGACCTGCTCCAACTTCCGGAATTCCATTCCAACCCCGATTGCCTATTTTCCACTGCCGACCGGAAATTGCCAAAAACTAACTTTTGCAAATTCAACCCTAATTCTACACCGGACATCAAAACTTCATTTCGAACACATTCCTAAGTCCCAAATCACCGAAGTTATCCGAGCCATAAAATCTGCATTTCGAGGTCGTTCACCAATAAGTCAACTCTCAGTTGACTTTCTTAACTATTAGACTACCTTGAGAGACTAATTGACTCAATTCTTACCATGACCACTCTGAAATCGAACCAACCGACCCAATACATATAAATGAAGATGAACCACATAAAACGAAGCAGGAACGGGGGAAACGGGACTAAACTCTCAGAACGACCGGCCAGGTCGTTACATCATCCCCCACTTAAACATACATTCATCCTCGAACGTGCCAATAGTTGTTCTCCAACACCATCAAACTGTTACGTAGCTTACTATGCACATACCCCGGGGTGAGCCCACGTCACCCTGTCCCATATAGGTCTAATAGCACAATACTGTTGAAATTTAGAAATCTAAATTCTGGCCCATAAACCTTAGAACCAAATTCCCACATCTGCAATAATATACAAGATCAAAATTTCCATAACTGTAGACTGAACAAGTATGAACATGCTAAATCAAGCCATATACGTACCCCAGATTAAATCACATAATACACTGCGTGACTCAAACACTCATACGAATAACTTTTAACCACAATAACTGCTCAGAAGAACCCAATAACGGTACGTAACCCCTTATCAAGAAATGCCTCGCTCTAACACTTCCATATACTACCGATGATGAAAGAAGCATGTAGAACTAACAACCATTCGTCCGATCAGCCAGACATGAAACTCCCCCTTCCCAAACAAGAATTATGGAAGATTTCTAAGCCGACTCCCGATATTTATCCTCCCAACTATGCTGTAGAAAATTCTTAAAATATTTAGTCTAGGTCCAATGACCTCTTCTCATCCATCACGACCACCCTGATAACATGACACATCGATACAATTTGAAGCCAAAACCTGTGTAACTTGTGCACTTTACAATAACTTCCCAATGTAATCAAATTATATAAAAGATCCATACGAGAGGACTATCCTGCCATTGAAAATTACCATCACCATATCATACTAACAGCCTTGCACACACAGTAAAAATCAAAAACACATGTATCCAATACCAAAGGTCATACCCCTACATAACTCCGCTACACTGCACGATCTCATCCAACGCTGGTTCACTTGAAATACTTCAAGACACCTTGCCCAAAATCAATAACCATTCGAACTTTGACATCAAGTACTCAAAGTGCATTTCCATAACCACAAGAGAAATCGGACGATACCATGCCACCCAAAACAGAAGGTGTATAACCAACACAACTCAATCCCGCAACACCCAATTACTTACCTTACTCAAATTTAGCTATAACGCCCAATTAGAACCGCACGATATGTGCATATAACCAATAATCACCACTCCGCGTAACACCGAAGATTAACTCATAGATCACTCCATAACATGAATAAACTCAATCATAATCGAATGGTACCTTCCTCAATAATAGAAATTCGGAGCCAACAATTCCGACCCGGTGCAGAACACACACCCATATTAGCCTACCAGTGACCCTAAATTAACTCTGATCACCCCGAAAAGTTCACAATGACGGAATCATGGTACATACTAACATCCGGCTAGCTCAGCTCACATCTTCACAGTTCACTACCACAAAATTTGTTTATGAGAACTCTCAGTGTCGAAGTCCATGAAATGTACGGATTACCATATCTGATCACAACTCCACCGCTCGAATACATAACACATCCCAAATACTCACTCTTTCCACGAGGGATACACATATAATTCTTCCGTTTACCAAGCAACCTTGAATATCAACAGTCGATCCAACCATAGGGCGCCGCGATACCAATGAAGTACCCTTAACTCAAACACATAGCTCTTTCTGAAATATATACCCTTATTAAGTCGCATCAATTAGTGATATCATCTACCTAGTCGTCTGAAATTGCCCATGCTGCCTATGAATTTATGACCTTCCTTCCAGAACCGAACCGTGACCTCACATATGCAAATCTCAACTCTACCCAACATACCGCACACGCCATGCCAACCTAGGAAAAAGATGGGAACTCCATGCTCCCTTCGAGACACAAGCAACTACATACCCAACTAGCCAAGAACCTCCATTTAACCCCATTTAGAAGCAAATTCACTACACGTCATAGGAAAATATGCACCCTTAACTACGGTAGAAACCATCCGGAACTATCTGAAATCCCATTTGCGCAACACCAAACCATCACGACTGAATTCTTCTAACTCAACCAAACTACGCAGGCCACCAAAAATCCAAGAGCATTGCTAAGCAACACCCGAAAAACTCATCACCTCACGAACACCCAAGAACTAATCGTATCCCTTACCATGCCGATCCGACCTACCACCAAGTTGCCCTATTTACCCAAGTTCTTTCTAACTTATCTTCAAATTGATACTTCTCCCTGCCGTAATACCATATATTTTCAACCCAGACTCACCACATGCGACCCAAGAATAAAACCATACCGTCTAAGGCTCATAAGCCGCCGAATACTTTCTCAAACATCCCCAAAAGTACCACATTCGAATTACTTACCCTGAAGAGAAATCATGCGAATCTAAAGCCATTACCTTCACCTTCCTGATACTGATATGAAGAACCCATGATGATGTAGATATGCCACAAGTCTTGACACCCTCTAACGTAAATCTCAATCACATCGACCAATTAGAAAGAATCGACCTGACCCATTCGCACTAACATACTAAGAAAGTAATCCACTCACTTGAACCCACAAGCAAATTCATACACTGCACATACTACACCTTTTACAACTTCTACTAAATCATTCAATAGAACCCAATTACCCCACAAAGTACATTGCAACCTATATCGAAGAAATTTCCATTACTCGTGACATTCCCAGACCTAACACCTCCAAGTCATAACTGATTTACCAATATACCTCGAACTGAAACCAATACCACACATAATCTGGCAATCAACTTAGCATTAACAGACTCCCCACTTGGCTCAAAGCAAACGATCGAGACAAACAATAACTCACAATGCCCATAATAATCATCGTTAGTCTAACAACCCAAGTCATCTGCAAATCTCCCATTCAACATTGTAACAGTCACGCCAACTTCCACAAGCGATCTAAACTCCAATTACAATATGTATCATTTTACTAGTAGAAGAGAACTGATTCCAGAACTACATAGGGACCACACACCCTGGGACAACCCGCAGGAGATACCCCTGCCCGCTTAGACCCAACTGATATCTCTCCATACACTTCTGAAGACCAGAACTATCACACAATTACTACACGTTCCTGCATCTGAACACAACCAACGCCTACCCTCGAGGCACCACAATACGCGGTAAGAACCTGAAGCTGATGGAAGAACTAACACTCGAGCGGTGGTCACAGAAATCTCGAGCTTTTGGAAGCTCTACCCACATATGTCTGACCACATGGATACCCTCACTGGACACCACGTGTCCCAAGAATTCTACCGAACCGAGCCAAAATTCACACTCAGAGAATTGGCATAAAGCCTTTCCTCCCTAAATCCTTATAATGCCATCCTCATATATTGAGTATGCTACTCCTAGCTACGCGAATATGCCAGGACGCCATCAATGAATACAATAACAAGGAGTGCTAATACGGCTGGAATACACTGTTAATCAAATACATGAACGTTACTGGGGCAAATGATCAACTCAAAATACATCACCAAGAACTCATAACCCAACATAGAAATCCGCTTCACTCCACAACTACACAACATGAGAGGTCTTCCAACATACTCACAATTCAAGGCCATATACCAAATCAAGACAGAAATCAAACACTCAATAAATCTTGCCACATTTCCAGCCAACCCTTTTGACACAATTCACAGTATGAACACATCTAACCATCAAATCACACCCACCACATAGGCATCTAGTCACCAATTCTCATCAACAAGAACACAAACGGTCATACAAGTCCCCAATTACATGTGCCCACACAACAAAAATCTCAGCAATCTAGCCACAGAGTGAATCCGGTCTCAAGTCCTCCAGACTGGCCCATTACCAATATGCCAAAATCACATCTCATCCATGGAAGCCACAAGGCGTTGATGCACAGCCGATACCAAGCGCTCTCGTGCACGTTCGAATACATGGAAGGAATCAAGAGTTAAGCTCTTTTGTTGAATACAATGGATTCGCACGACAAGAATTTAAAAATGTGAGATTTTCCTAAGGGTTCCGCAGCCTCTCGAAGATAAGTACAGACGTCTCTGTACCGATTCTCATGACTGTACTAAACCTGCTCATGACGGTGAGTCCTATATAACCTAGCGCTCTAATACCAAGCTGTCACGACCCCAAATCTAGGCTAGTCGTGATGGCACATATCGTGGAACTAGTCCAACCAAAAACTTCACTCAAATGATAATAAGCATCCATTTATATCTTTACTATACCGATTACCCATAAAGGTTTCCTTTAAATATTTATAAAATAGTTAAAGCTATACTGAATATTAAATACAACCCCCGAGAATCCGGAGTCACTAGTCATGGGAATCTACATAAAATATAAAACTCAACGAAAATAAATTCTATAATAGTAAGTAGGAGAGGGAGCAGGACTGCGGACGCATGCGGCCACCTCACAAACCTCCGATAATATCTGGAACAGATAGGCAACTCACCCTGCCCGAACACCTGAACCTGCACACAAGGTGCAGGGAGTAATGTGTGTACACCAACTCAGTAGTAATGAAAATAAATCAGGTATGAGCAGCAAGAAACACATAAAATCAATGTCATCAAATCACAAAATGAACAACCTTTCTTTACAACAGTATAACATAGATATATGAAATTATCGTGCCTTAAAACAAAATTTAGAAAAATCCTTTAAAGAATGTATATTTTTAACAACTTCAAACTGAAATATTTAGTATGAAAATGAAATGAATCATATAGAGGCCCCTCGGGAAAAACATATTTCATATGCTCAGAGTGAAAGTAGTAAAATCATAAGTAGCCCCTCGGGCAAAAACATGTATCATTATCAGCCGCTCGGGCATGCCTCACAGTCACTCATAATCAGTTGCTCAGCACCTCACAGTCACTCAACACCTCACAGTCACTCATGCCTCCCAATCACTCGTCAGTCACAACTCGACACTCGGCACTCGGCACTCGGCACTCGGCATTCGGCATTCGGCACTCTGTGCGCTCACTAGGGGTGTGTTCAGACTCCTGAGGGGCTCCTTCCGCCCAAGCGCTAATATCAATCCACCTCGTGGCGTATCATACCCTCACAATCAGGCCCTCGGCCTCACTCAGCAGTACCACTCAAAAAGCTCCTCGGGCGAATACCTAAAACAGGGTAGTCGACCCAAAACATCATTTTTAAATCTCAAAGTAGTGTAAATCAGGCTGAGTTTCGAAAATAGTAAGCACAATGTGGCTGAGTGAAAGCATCAACAAATAGTGAGGAAAACAGTAGTAAAAATCCCCCAAGGGGTCTAAACAGATCGGCACGAGGCCCCAAACACGGGTTATAGCCCAAATATTTCAATAATCTTTAGAACATAATTTAACATAAGGTTTTATTAAAATACACAACTCATTAGCTGCCGCGGAGAGGACCTAGTCCAATCCAAAAATCAGTGTGCGCCACATACTCGTCATCCGACATGTGCGCCATTCTAAAATCAGTGAGAAATACGTATTCTGGGGCTTCATATCCTCATGACAAGATTTATAACCATTACATGCCTCTACCAGGCCATAACACTAGTCCGCTATGCTCTTGCCTCTCAAATTGGCTCTCGATTGCTCCGAATCTAGCCAAAACCAGTTTAATATCATTAATATATGCCAAAGGAACACAACCCAATAGAAAACTATCAAATTATACAAGAATCTCAAAATTCGTCCAAACTAAAGCCCCAGACCCACGTCTCGGAATCCGAGAAAATTTACATCACAAGAACCCTTATCCTCCCATGAGACCGTACATACCAAGAACATCGAAATCGGACCACAACTTCCCACAAAAATCGCCAAAAGAAATTCCCAACTCTTTCCTCCCATTGTCCAAACTTTTTCTTACTTAATTCCTTCAATTACAATCCTAATCCAAACAAAATAACATAGAAACGATTATTATAAACCCGAGAACTTACCTTCACTGATGAACTAGGAATTCCCTCTTCAATTTGCCTGCACAAGAGCTCCAATCGCATGAAAAAATGGAGGAATGAACAAAATTTCACGGAGGCCTCTTTTATAATGTTCTACCAGCATTCCCGCACCTGCGGACACTAAATTGGATGTGCGGAACTGCACCTGCGGTCTCAGGTGCGCACCTGCGCAATTCCACTAACATACCAAATTCTCGCACCTACGACCCTTCTCCGCACTTGCGGATTTCCCCAGCCTAGCCTCCTTTAGCACATGCGCACAACCTTTCGCACCTGCGACATCGCACCTGTGGCTACCCATCCGCAGGTGCGGCCAACACCAGAAACTCACACCAGCAACTATATGCTGTAAATTTTCCAAGTTCAAAACACCGCCAACCATCCGAAATCAATCCCGAGCCCCTCGAGGCCCCAACCAAACATACCAACACACCCCATAGCATTATTACAACTTAGTCGAGCCTTCGAAACACCAAAAACCACACGAAAACACCAAAATTACATCAAATTCAAGCCTTTAAACTTTGAAACTTCCAAATTTGGCCAACTACACCGAAACCAACCAAAACACCTCCGATTGACCTGAAATTTTGCACACATACCCAACATGACATTACGGACCTGCTCTAACTTCCAGCATTCCATTCTAACCTCGATAGCGTATTTTCCACTGCTGATCGGAAATTGCCAAAAACTAACTTTTGCCAATTAAAGCCAAATTCTACACCGGACATCAAAATTTCATTCCGAACACACTTCTAAGTATCAAATCACCTAACGTAGCTTTCCGAACCATGAAATCCGCATTCTGAGGTCGCACCAATAATTAAACTCTCAGTTGATTTTCTCAACTAATAGGATACCTTGAGAGACTAATTGCCTCAATTCTCACCATGACCACTCTGAACCCGAACCAACCGACCCAATAAATATAAATGAAGTCGAACCACATAAAATGAAGCAGGAACGGGGGAAACGGGGCTAAAATCTCAGAACGACCGGCCGGGTCATTACAAGAGCATAGTATGGTCGAGCTCCTATGAGCGAGCCTACTACGACAGAGCAGTTATGTATATATACCGAGCCTTATAGGGTCAGACAACTATATTACTTACTATATTGAGAGAGTTGATTCAGTATCAGCAGGTAAAGATATCTTCAGATTATCTTTGACTTCCAGTTGCCTTTAGTTATTATATTATCAGTTAAGTTTCAGCTTACAATTATTTTAATGCCTTGCATACTCGGTACATTATTTCGTAATGACGTCCATTTTTGGGGGAGGCTGCATTTCATGTATGCAGGTTCAGACAAACATACGGGTAGACCTCCTCAGTAGGTGTTGCACGAGTTCAGCTTTATCAGTAAGCTCCACGTCTTTCAAAGTTGCCATGTCTAGAGTTTTGTGTACGTACTGTATATATATATATGTATATAGGTTACAGGTAGGTTGGGGCCCTGTTTCTATCACAATACATCCATCAGTAGAGGCTTGTAGACATATCCTGTCAGTCAGTGTAGTATGTTGAGCTTGTAGGCCTTGTATGCATATTTTGATTGGTTTGTCAGTTGTAGTAGTTATGCCGGCCTTTTCGTCCTAGCTTTATACTGATGTTTAGCCAGCGGTAGTTTTCGTTTAGTTTTATATTTTTGTTTGCAAATAGTCTTGTAATTGTCCCCAAGGCCAAAGTATGACATTATATGTTCAGAGTCCCTTAGTCGCAAGTTGGTACGCAAGAATAGATGAAGCACCGGGTGCCGGTCTCGCCCCAGGGGAAATAATCCGTGTGATATTCTTGCTCGAATTCTCGTTGAAGCAGATTCGTCATGTTACTAAATTGCCTACCATTTCTTTTAAGAACTTGCGATGTATAGAAGGCTAAACCAGCTTTTTGACGTGAAAATGTTTGAGTTATACATTTCAAGGAGCATTTGGTCTTCTGACGTGAAATGTTAGAGGTATCATATTGGAATTATGGCAAATGGTAGTATAAAGTGATGACATATGAACCAACCCCCCTTAATTGTGCCTTCTTGCACTTTTTACTCAAGAGTCACGTAGGAAAATTTAGATTTATCCAACATTAGCCACTTAATTCATTAATTAATTTGTTAATTCCCCATTAACCAATAATTACCTAATTATCCACATAATTAGGAATTATCTCAAATTACATAAAATGCTACTCCTTTTTAACACACTTTGCACACCTTTCTATTATGGTCATGTGGTAACTTGTATGACACAAATCCTAAATACGGGGTATTGTAGCTTGGACCGTATTTTATCTCAAAATGTCAAACTTCCAAAAAAATTCATTTTCTTGTATTTGCTTACCCTCTCACCTTCACGAATTTACTCATCACTTGTTTAAAGAAGAAATATCGTCATTTGTTTGAATAACTATGTAGTTGTGTTATCTTAAAATATTAACACATTAACTTCCATAAATTATGCTCTACTTGTACAATTTATGTTAAGGATGGTCTTTCTTGGCAGTATAATGCATATGAGGTCATGGGTTGTGTTGATTCCATGCTACGTATATCATTGGATTGTCTATATTTTGTTAAGATTAATTTTGGGGATTCTCTAACAGGTGGATAGTCCAAAATACAAGGGAGACTCTACTATTATTTTTGAAAATTTGGGGAGTTAGTCAAAATTTTGAAATTCTAGTGTGCAAATCAAGAGCTGAGTCACATTGGATTCTGATGGTGGACTTTGACCCTCATTTGAGGATGAATGATCCTAAGTGGGGGGAGGATGTGATGCCTTGTAAAATTTTACATGGAACTTCGGGCTTCGTGTTAAAAGAATGATTTAGAAAAACACGGCATTTATGCGGTCCATTATGTAGCTGCAAAACTATGTTGTGGACCACATATTAGTCGTAGAGTTCAAAAAGAACAAAGACAATCCTGGAGATCGCTTTGCAGTCAATTATGTCATCACAAAATCGTTTAGCGGACCGCGTGTCCGTGTAGAATCGGCATGAGAAAATTTCAAAGGGAGATTTCGTGGCACATTATACGAATGCGTAACTGGTCTACATATCGCATATGTAGCCCGAGCAACCCAGTTTTCAGGACCATTTTTGCAGTTTACTTCGCAGGCCGCATACCTGTTTTGCGGTCCACTCTGTGACCGCGAGGTTTAGTTCGTAGGGTCCATTTTATAATCTTATAACCCGATCCCATTTCTTATAAAATGACTTTGGGATTATTTTGGCTTGTTTAAACGACAATTTTAGATAGAGGGAGTGGTTTTGAGAGGGATCAGGAATCCCCAAGTGCTTTGATCATCAATATTTTCCCCAATCTTTATTGTTTAAGGGAACCACTCAGTAGAACATCAACTATCTGGGTAAGACCTTGTCCTAAAACCTTCATGCAATTGTTATGTGTTTATGTAAGATGTGGAGTTGGAGATAGGCCATACATGTGACAATAGGAGGTAGTATGTAGGATTGATGAACTATTTCGGGTAAATTCTTGTTGAAATTGGTTGAGGGAGGAAGGTATTACCATTGGACGTTCGAGTAACCTTAATAAAGCTCAAGCGATGTATGTTGGCTAAACTTCTCTTGTAGAATCAAATTCCGTGATGTTCTCGTAAGATTCAAGTATGATTGGCCCAAGTTCCTCATTTCCCGTGTCCAAGTCTTTCCTAATATCTTTATTCCAATTAAGTATTGTGTCAAAAGTTTTATGCTCAAAATGTTATTCCATTGCTCCTATCATGTTATGCTCCCCTTCGAGAATGTATTCCGTTATGGTTTATGTATCATAATACTATGACTTCAATTCATGTTTCAAATGCAATATTTATTATGCCATATTCTCGGAAGAAAACTCAATGTGTTTAAGACTTCTATTACTTAGATACATGTTTACATTCTTGATTACAAACGCCGTTATTTTTGATAATCTATTAGATGCTTTCATATGCTTGAAAGTGAAATAGGTGAGTATGAAATATCAATGTGGACATCGTGCCAATAATGAAAATTACACATGCGGCCAACGAAACCAATGCAATAAAAGGAATCGTAAAAGATTATGAAATGAACCATAACTCTATTATATAATAAATGTTTTGGGAGTATTGTAGAGCGATGGAGGAAGGATAGGTTGAAACAACCTAACCCCAAAACTACACGTGCCGGTGTAGGAGTGATTGAGGGGTAAAGCCCTGTGATTGATGTGTTGAGATTATTCTTCTTCAAAGGGAGGGGATTGATGTGTTGAGATTGTCCCCCGTAGTTGGTAAGATATGTTTTCTAGAGGAAAGTGAAGTTGACCCACATGGCATTGTGGTGAGACAGTTTAGTCGATTGGGTTGAGATCGAACGCCATGTCTCGCATATGGCAGTGTTATGATTGGATGTTTTTGGTGACACGGCTTAGTCGGTCGGGCCGTGGTCGGAATCTGTGCTAAAAATATGGTGGTGTATTGGTTATAAAGTTCTCCCAACTTAAAAATATTGATATTGACTTGGAAAATTATCTTTCTCTTAATTTGATGATTTGATATTTTTTGAGGATCTCATTGATTCTATGTTTCTTTATCCGTGTACTATACTCGATTCATTGAGAGGGTGTTTAGTTATACATACTACTATTTTTCCATATGTACTAATGTCCATTTTCACCGGGGGGATGCATCTTTAATGCATGCGGGTGGTTCCATAGTAGGCAGCATCGATTAGTGATAGTTGTTCACCCTTTTCTCACCTGACTTAGTGAGCCCCACTTCATATTGAGGTCTTGTATCTTTTGTTCCTTATGTTTAGTGGATTGAGGTATAACTGGGGCCTTGTTTCCGTCACAATTATATTAATCTTTTGTATCTGTTAGAGGCTTAGTAGACATGGTGTGGGTTTTATATTAATTTTGGAAAGTCAAACTAGTAATGTTGTATATGTATCATATGTTTCCACTTCTGAACTATGAACGTGTAATGTATTGTTTTTTGAATTTTATATAAAGTAAACAATCGTAATGAAATTGGTATGATCATGAAATCCTTCATTGTTTAATGAATGTCATGCATCTTCATTTTATTCATGGGTAAGGTCGGGTAGATGGGATAAAGTATGCTTGCATGACTATGATATCTCGGTTGAGCAACAGTCGTGCTCCCTAAGGTCGGGGCATGACACGGAGTCCTTTGATTTATGTAAATCCTACGCTCAAAGAAAAATTCTTAGCAGGGGAAGGGCGTTAATTTGTGTTGATCATTGACATGGACTTATCCCGAATCCGGTCAATTATGTTGTTACATCTCACATTTTCATACGTTAAAGTTTCGTCATAAGTTAATCGACGTAAGTACGGGAATGAGGTTATGACCATGATAATATGATGTATAAGGTGTATAAAAAATAAGTTGTATTTTAAGTAGTTTGAGATAACTCTTAATTATGTGAATAATTGGTTAATTATTTAATTGGTGGGGGATTAATAAGTTAATTAAGGAAAAAGGGTGAAAATTTGGATATGTTTAAGGAGGATTAACGTGGTAGCCCCCCCCCCCCTGGCCTCCCAATTTCAAAATTATGACTTTTATATTATGAGCGATAGGTGGCACATTTATACATATATTATGTGGCTTAGTCATATCATGTAGGGGCCCAACCATTTAAAGCCTAAAACCTCTCTAAATTAAAAGGGAGGTCTTATGTCAAAGTGTTATGCAACAGATATTCCTGCAACAATTCTAGAATTCAACAATTCAATAAAAAGAAATTCCTTAAGAATCATAGCAACGTGACTCTAAAGAAGCATGGTATAATTTATCAAGAATATCATACGGCTTTTTCCCTAATCCATGTATGTTAAGGCTAAGCCCTTCCTTCATTTTAGCATGATCTCTGAATTACACGAGTTTGATAACGAGGCATAAAGAGAAGTTCGTATTCCTGAACGTATGTACATTATCGTAGTCTCATAAATTATAGTTTTTTCCTTTATCGGGATATATTCAACTGAGCATTTTCTTCTCTCAGTCAAGAGAGAGGAGGTTATATATATATAGTATTACAGTATTTTGACCACCATCGAGCTATAATCGGTGGGCAGGCCCTAATTGGGCAACCTCAGATCAGATGGTAGTTTATATACCGATCCTAATATGGCTAAATTCCTATGAACGAGCCTAGAATGGAGGAGATACAGAGCCAAGTGTGGCCGAGCTCCTATGAGAGAGCCTACTACGGTAGAGCAGTTAAACGCTCAAACCATTATAGTGTCGGGCGTTTATTTCACTTACTATATTGAGAGAGTTGAGTTAGTATCAACAGGTAAGTATATCCCCAGATTATATTTGACTCTCAGTTACTTTCAGCTATTATATTATCAGTTTAGTTCAGCTTTCAGATATTTTATTGCCTTACTTACTCGGTACATTATTTTGTACTAACCTCCCTTTTCTTGGGGACGTTGCATTTCGTGTGTGCAGGTTCAGACTGACAGACGAGTAGACCTCCTAAGTAGGTGTTGCCCAAGTTCAGCTTTTTTTGGTAAGCTCACGTCCTTCGGAGCTGTCAGGTCTAGAGTTTTGTATATATCTTCTGTATGTATGTATATAGGTTATGGGTAGGTCGGGACCCTATTCTAATCACAATACATCCATCAGTAGAGGCTTATAGACATAACCTGTCAGTTAGTGTAGTATGTTGGGATTGTAGGCCTTGTATGTATATGTTGTTTGTTTTTCAGCTGTAGTAGTTATGACGAACTTGCCGGACCAGCTTTATATTGATGTTTAGTCAGGGTTGGTTTCCATTCAGTTTTATATTTTTCTTCACAAATTGTCTTGCAATGTGGCCCATGGCCACGGTATGACATTATATGTCAAGATTCCCTTAGTCGCAAGTTGTTACTCAAGGATAGGTGAGGCACCGGGTGCCAGTTTCACCCCCTAGGTTCAGTCCTGACAAAAGTGGTACCAGAGTAGTTATGTCCTAGGGAGTCTACAAGTCGTGTCTAGTAGGATATTTTTTATAGATGTATTGTGCACCACATTATATAAGCAGGTGACTACAGGGCATTTAGGAATTTGTTATCCTTCTTCTCAAATCTAAATCGTGCTATAGAACTGAGTTAAAGGAAATTTTGAGTTAAACTTATATATTGGCATGTGTATGCACAGATGACGATGACTAGGAAGACTACGGCTCGTCAGAGGAGAGATACAACAGCAGGTGAGGGGACCAGTAGGTTACCCCCATAAGATGTGGCCCAATTGGAGGCCCAAGGAGAGACCCCTACTAAGCCATTACCGGCTCCTCCACCACCTAAGGAGATTCCTAGGGAGACCACACATCCAGTTCCCCCTCCGCTTCCATCGGATTAGGACATGAGAAGCGTGGTGCATTTGTTGACACAATTGGTAGCTACCCAGCAACATGCTAGGGCTTACACTAGTGCAGGATCTTATGAGGGGTGAGGGAGTTCAAGGGTCCGAGAGTTTATTGCTTTGATTCCCCCAGAGTTCACGTGGATAGATCAGAGGGAGGACCTGCAGGATTTCATAGATCAACTTCACATGATCTTTCGTGTTATGCATGCCACGAAGAAAGAGAACGTTGAGCTAGCAGCTTTTTGACTCTGAGATATAAGCATCCTTTGGTACGAGGGATGGGAGACGTCCAGGGGACATGATGCACCTACAACTATTTGGGAGAATTTTTTCAGATGCCTTTGTTGACCAGTACTTACCGCGGGAGATCCGACGGGCTCGAGTAGATCAGTTTCTAACACTCAAGTAGTGCAATATAAGTGTTTGAGAGTATAGTCTCCGTTTTGACTCATTGGCCAGATATGCACCATCTACTGCTGCTACTATGCGCGACAGGATCCACATGTTTATAATAGGATTGGCCCTCGAATTGACCGCGGCATGTGCCACCGCTACATTGCAGTATAGTATTGATATCTCACGGATTCAGGCATTCGCCCAAAATATAAAAAAGGGTAGGCGTGAGTAGTACGGTACATAGAGGACTGAGCCAGGACAACATAAGAGGATGAGATTTGCCAGGTCTCAGAGCAGTCTCAGGGTACTTAGGCCCCAGTAATTGTAACGGCTACCTAGGTCTCAGCCACCTCAGTTACAGGGTAACAGGTATGACTGTTATACTCAGTCAGGACGGGATGAGAGCTCACGTGCGTGGAGTTTGCAGCGCCATTGAGGTTTCGGGCAGACATGGTCATTTCCGCCGCGGTGTGACATATGTGGTAGAGGAAACTTGAGCCAATCACGAGCCGGTTCCGATGATTTTTATACATGTAGACGTCCAGGGCATATGATGTGAGATTTCCCAAATAGAGATTATGGGGGTATGTCACAACCAACGAATTCAGCAACAAGACCATCTATGTTCGTGCATCCTTCAGGGCGCGAGTCTCAGTCTTCGGCTGGTAGAGGTCGAGGCAAAGGTATATTTTCCAGTTCAGATAGTAACCAGAATCATAGCTATGTTTTAGCTGGTTTACAGTACCAGGAGTCTTCACCAGATGTTGTGACAGGTATGTTGACCATTTGCTTTCACGATGCTTATTCCTTGATAGACCCAAGATCTACTTTATCGTGTATTATCCCATTTGTCGCGGGGAAGATTGGTATAACGCCTGAAATACTAAGTGATCCTTTTTCAGTATCTACACCGTTCGAAGAATCGATTATTGCTAGACGAGTTTACCGAGGTTGTACGGTGACAGTTTGTGGTCGTCAGACCTCAGCCGACCTAGTTGAGCTAGAAATGCTTGATTTTGATGCTATCATGGGCATGGACTGGTTGGTAGCTTGCTATGCCACAATTGACTGTCGAGCAAATATAACCAGATTTCATTTTCTGGGTGAGACAGTCCTTGAATGGGTAGGTAATATAGTGACACCCAGAGGTAGGTTTATTTCCTATCTGAAGTTGAGGACAATGAATGCAAAATGGTGAATTTATCATATTGTGCGAGTTAGAGATGCAAATGTTGAGATGCCTACACTTCAGTCTATTTCAGTCATCAAAGAGCACGCTGATGTATTTCCAGGTATTCCTCCAGAGCGAGAGATTCATTTTGGCATTGATTTGCTTCCGGGAACTGAACCAATATCCATCCCTCCGTATAGAATGGCACCTTCCGAATTGAAGGAATTGACGGAGCAGTTAAAAGATTTACTGGAGAAAAGTTTCATCAGGCCCAGTACTTCACCTTGGGGTGCACATATACTATTTCTTTGGAAGAAAGATGGCTCGCTAAGGATGTGTATCGATTATAGGAAGCTGAACAAGGTGACTATTAAGAAAAAATATCCACTTCCAAGAATCGATGACTTGTTTGATAAATTGTAGGGGGATATATGCTTTTCAAAGATAGATTTGAGGTCAGGGTACCACCAAGTCAGAGTTCGGGAGAAACATATTCCCAAGACAGCCTTCAGGACCCGATATGGCAACTTCTAGTTCCTTGTCATGTCCTTCGCGTTGACGAATGCACCTGCCGTATTTATGGACTTGATGAATAGCCTATTCCGGCAAGTTTTAGATTTGTTCGTGATAATATTTATTGATGATATTTTGGTTTATTCACGTTTAGAGGATGAGCACGGATCACCTGTGAGTGGTACTCCAAACCCTCCGTGATAGTAAATTATATACTAACTTTTCTAAATGTGAGTTCTAGTTGAAGTCTGTAAAATTCATGGTGCACATTGTATCTGATGGAGGTATAAAGGTAGACACTCAGAAGATTTAGGTTGTCAAATCCTGGCCTAGACCTACCACTCCGACAGATGTTCGTACCTCTCTAGGCTTTGCAGGATACTACCAGAGGTTCGTAGAAGGTTTTTTTTGCCTTTCGGAACCATTAACGAAGTTGATGCATAAAGCAACTATGTTTTAGTGGACGGTGGCTTGCGAGTAGTGATTCAAAGAGCTTAGAACAATTTGACCTCAATTCCAGTTCTAACACTTCCATAGGGTCTGAATGATTATGCCATGTATTGTGATGCCTCAGGTGTTAGGTTAGGATGCGTCCTAATGCAACATGAGAAGGTAATTGCTTATGCTTCAAGGCAGTTAAGGAAGCACGAGCGGAATTATCTGACCCATGACCTCGAGTTAGCTGCCGTTGTCCATGCACTTAAGATATGTCGGCATTATTTATATGGTGTTCATGTTGATGTATTTACTAATCGTAAAAGCCTGCAATATATCTTCAAGCAAAAAGAAATAAATTTATGATAGAGGGGATGGCTTGAGTTGTTGAAAGATTAGGATGTTAACATTATCTACAACCTAAGCAAAGCTAATGTGGTACCAGACGCCTTAAGTCACCAATCTATGGGTAGCTTAGCACATGTAGAGGACGAGAAAAAACAATTAACTAGAGAGATTCATTAATTGTCTTGTTTGGGGGTTCGGTTAGTAGACTCTAGCAATGCTGGAGTTGTACTCCAAAATACTGCAAAATCATCTCTCATAGCTGAAGTAAAGGAGAGGCATTACGAGGACCCATAGTTGGTCGAGTTGAGAGAGCGAGTTCTGTCGCAGAAGAAGTCGTTGTTAGAGCTCAAGGGAGATAGGGTTCTTAGATAATGCTGGAGTTGTTCCAGATGTGGCAGGGGTACGATACAGGATTATGTCAGAGGCACATTATACGTGGTACTCCATTCATCCTGGGTCGGCGAAGATGTATAATGACATTAAGGATATGTACTTGTGGAACGATACGAAGAAGAACACTGATGAGTTTGTCGCTCAGTGTCTTTGTTGCCAGCAGGTAAAGGTAGAACACCAGAAGCCCGGAGGGCTAATGCAGACTATTGAGATCCTGGCGTGGAAATGGGAGGCGATAATCGAGGACTTTATCATGGGTTTACCTAATTCTCATCGTAAGTTCGATTCCATATAGGTGATAGTCAATAGGCTCACGAAATCAGCACATTTCCTACCGGTCAGATCTACATATACAGGAGAAGACAATGAAAGGTTATATATTAAGGAGATAGTCAAGTTACACGGAGTACTAGTATCTATTATATATGACCATGAGGCCCAGTTTACAACACATTTTTAGTGGTAATTTAAGAAAGGCCTAGGGAGTCAGGTGAATCTCAACTCAACTTTTTATCCACCGACTAATTGTCACGCCCCAAAATCGAGGGACGAGACCGGCGCCTACCCAGATGATCCCGGTCAAGCGGGCCTGTATTGCCTTTCCTACCAAATGCATCACCTCGTGTTTATAACAAACAAATTTATGAGTGCAATAGCAAATGGATTCAAAATATGAATTTACAACATAAGTCCACTTTCCTCTTTCAAAACATCATCATTTGATAATCCCAAAATATAAAACTAAGCACAACATTTCCAACACGGAACCACGGTTACAAATAGCTACAACTACTACCCAAATATATACAACCCACATAGTATCTACGGAGCCACTAAAGGTACTGAGAAGAGTATGCATACTTGCCGGCAACAAGGCCCCGGCTATACCTTTTACAACATAAGCTAAAGAGATGATATAGACTACACATGGCCCCGAGAGGAAGTGGGGTTCATCGGATCTGCTGAAGGTATGAAGGGGAAACACCACTATTGGCGGTCTGAGCTACCTGCTGTGGAACCACCTACATCCATATAAAAGATGTAGCGCCCCCGGTAAAGGGGACATTAGTACTGTTGAATAGTACTAGTATGTCTGAACAAAGTTTATTCCAAGTAGAATCAAACAGTACACAATTGGAAGACAATCAGGGTAACCACACAAGTAGCACACATATATACAGATAGTTACAAATGAAGGTTTCCACCGTTACTCATTTCAATTATTCAGCTAGTGCGGCGCGCAACACGATCCCCCCGTACATTCACATATTACCCTTATTACCTATCCACCCTTATTACTCTGTGTTGTGGAGCGCAACCTGATCCCACCGTACAATCACATATCACCCTTATTACCTCTCCACCCTTAATACTTCGTATTGCGGCGCGCATCCCGATCTTACCGTACGTTCACATTTAATAGCAACAATAAGAAACAATTATATCACAGGGATCTTCATCATCAAGAACATAATTTAATATCAACCAACAACTATTTGAAGTCAAGGCACAATAATCCTTACCAAACAGTAATTAACATATGGTGTTGCCATCATTATTTAGCTCAATTAAATCAATCCACGGTTTTTTTCATCATTTTCCACCCTCGTCCCTTAACAATTAGATGCATTCCCACATTAGAGTACATTAACATTCTTTCATTTAGTAGCACATGCTTCCATATTGAGATATTCGAACATTTAACGAACCTTACCCATGGTAGGATAAGCACAAAGAATCACTGTTCACAGTCGCAAAGCATGGTAATCGACTAAGAAAATCTGAGAATGAAAATCTTACACCTCGACACAGCAGGACAATCAATTCACATATTCTCAAGAAAGAATTCCATACCGTGTGCTCGGAAACCAACAAGGTGACTCTACAAAGATTAAAGTTAGCCATACATACCTTGAATCTGAATTTCCCTTTAATTTTCTACCACAATTCACCGGACCTTCTAGCCCCTTCAATCTAGTTCACAATGTGGCATAATTGAACATAGAATTAGGAATAATGATCATGTCTTGAACTCACTTGAGCATTCTATCAAACACTAGGCATTCCTTTGGATTAAATGGCCTCTTTTCAGTGAAGGATTACTCTAACCCATTTCCTTTTACTAGATTATGACTAGTTGGTTACATGCATGCAAGACTCCTACCCCTATCTTCATGAACTCACCTAAACATGTTTCATTTTAACAAAAATATGGAAATTAAGGTTGATGGGGTGGAAGCTTAACTCTTGTAGTGAAGAAAATGGTGTCCTACTTGATCAATTCCAGGCCTGAGTAGTGATGGAGGAAGAAATTTGATGAAGTTGGAACTCTCTCTAGAACCCACTCTCTCCTCACTCTAATTTATCAGAAAATAGGCTTAAAATGAAAGGGGCAAGTGTTTTAATGAACTGGGGGTTAAGTATAAAATTAGAATTTTAACTGTCCCGACTATGCGCTCCGCATTCCTGTTGAATAATTGGCCCTCAAATGGGCCAAAAAAGAAAAGTAGAATGTTCAGGTATGCGACCACTATGCGGTCCGCATACCTGTTATGCGATCGCATAGTGCGTCGCATAACTCCCTACGCAAAAATCAAGGTGCAAGAATGCGACAACTATGCGGCCCGCATTCGTGAAATGCAATCGCATTCTAGGCCGCATAGCTGCCCTCAAAATGGACAGCAAACTGTCCAAGTATGCGATTACTACACGGTCCGCATACCTGATATGCAATCGCATAGTGGACCGCAGACCTACGCAAATCTGGAAAATTATATCTTATAAGTCCCGGGGTACTTTTTACTCAAAAGGGGTCCGTTTTAAGAATTTCTACAGTTATAACAACACGGGGACCTATTTGGGCATTATTTTTAGCCATGAAATTTTATGGGTCTTTATATTCTCCCCCACTAAAAATCATTCGTCCTCGAATGAGGATCGGGGAATCACTAGAGTAGGAAAAACAAAAAATAAGCCAACCCCCAAATTTTTACTAACTCCGATATTTCCTAAACATTTTGCCATAGTTTCCTTTGTAATTAAGCCTATCTACCTGTCAGAGAGCCCCCAAAACACATTTTAACCAATTCCACACATTTTATTTACTCTATCAACTTGCACACAATCCGGTCATTTCAACAAGCTACATATAATTCAATTACTTCCACAAGCCGCACATAGTTCGGCTAACTCCCCAAACTTGCATATCATTTAACTATCACATAAATTTCACATAATCTACTTTACTTCAAGGAGTTGAACATTACCCAAATAATTGCAACATACACAAATATGGCACAACTTGAGAAGTTACAATAGTAGGGAAACTAGGAGGGGGAAGGGGGGGGGGGAGGAAATGGGGTGCTTTTGCACAAAATTTGACACAATATATAATTTCTTAGGCATGACAATTTTCATACCATTACCGGACTTATTCAAACAAATGGGGTTATTTCTCTTTCATTTCATTTTCCGCTTCCCATGTGGCTTCTTCGACTTGTTGACTTCGCCATAACACTTTAACAAAATCAATCTCTTTGTTCCTCAATCTACGAACTTGCCTATCAAGAATAGCAACTGGAACCTCTTCATATGAAAATCCTTCATTAATTTCAACCGTCTCAACTGGCACAATGGCGGATGGATCCCCAATCACCTTCTTCAACACGGACACATGAAACACCGGGTACACTAATGACATCTCAGAGGGCAATTCCAGCCTATAAGCCACCTGTCCTATCCTTTGAGCAATCCGATACGGCCCGACATTTACCCAAACTGAGTCGAACCTACGTGGAGTGCGAGGTAACTCCACCACAAAGTCCATATTGATCATTTCCCATTTCCACATTGGTATTTCCATGAGCTGTGCCAACCTACCGGGCCTCTGATGCTCGGCCTTCACTTACTGACAATTCGGACATCTAGCCACAAAGTCCGCCACACCCCTTTTCATACAATTCCACCAATAAATCTCTTTGAGATTATGATACATCTTCCTAGAACCTGGGTGTAGTGAATACCTAGAATTGTGAGCCTCTGCCATTACCCTTTCCCAAAGATTATCCACGTCCGGAACACATCGCCTCCCTTGGCACCATAAAATTCCTTCATGATTGCCAAGTGAAAATGATGTATTCTTATGATTCAGAATTGCCTCTCTCAACAGTACCAATGTTGGATCTCTGAATTTCTTTTCCTTGATTTCCGTTACAAGTGAAGATTATGCTCCATTACGCACCACGACATCTCCTTCGTCTGAGATCAAAAGACAGAACCCCAGACTAGCCAATTGATAAACCTCCCGAGCCAAAGGCCTCTGACCTACTTCCAAATGAGCCAAGATACCCGTGGATTTCCGACTAAGAGCATCAGATACCACATTCGCATTTCCTGGATGGTACAAAATATTCATATCATAATCCTTGAGCAATTCTAACTACCTCCGCTGCGTCAACTCCTTTTGTTTGAATAAATACTGAAGACTCTTGTGGTCTGTGAACACATCCACATGGATCCCATAAAGATAATGCCACCAGATCTTTAATGGAAATACAACTTTCGCAAGCTCCAAATTATGTGTCAGATAATTCTTCTCGTGATTCTTGAGTTGCCTAGAATCATACGCTATAACCTCCCCGTACTTCATCAACACACACCCCAAACCAACCCTTGAAGCATCACAATAAACCACAAATCCCTTTGTACCCTCCGGAAAGGTCAACACCGACGTCGTAGTAAATCTCAATTTCAATTCGTGAAAACTCTTTTCATAAGCATCGGACTACTGGAACTTAACCGCCTTCTGCGTCAGCTTAGTCAATGTGGAGGCGAGGGTAGAGAATCCCTCCACTAACCTCCGATAATATCCAGCCAAACCCAAGAAACTGCGAATCTCTGTCGAGGTCGTTGGCCTAGGCCAATCCTTTACCGCTGCAATATTTTGGGGATCAACCTGAATCCCTTCTCTGGAAACAACATGGCCCAAAAAGGTGACTGATTCTAGCCAAAACTCAAATTTTGAAAACTTTGCATACAATTGATGGTGATAAAGAGTTTTTAGAACTGCCCTAAGGTGAGCAACATGATCTTCCTGACTTCGAGAATAAACAAGGATATCGTCAATGAAGACAATCACAAAGAAGTCAAGAAATGGTTTGAAAACCCGATTCATAAGATCCATAAAAGCTGTTGGGACATTGGTTAGCCCAAAAGACATTACCAGAAATTCAAAGTGCACATATCCAGTCCTGAAGGCAGTCTTAGGAATATCCTGCTCCATGATCTTTAACTGGTGATACCCAGACCGCAAATGAATCTTTGAGAATAACCTAGCACCTTGCAACTGGTTGAACAAATCATCTATCCAAGGTAATGGGTATTTGTTTTTTATGGTGACCTTGTTGAGATGTCGATAATCAATACACATCCAAAGCGATCCGTCTTTCTTTATGACAAAAAGAACCGATGTTCCCCAAGGCGACACACTAGGCCGAATGAAACCTTTTTTTAATAGATCTTTCAATTGTTCTTTTAACTCTCTCAATTCTGCTGGCGCCATTCGGTAAGGTGTAATAGATATTGGATGCGTATCTGGCAATACTTCAATCACGAAATCGATCTCTCTATCTGCTGGAATCCTAGGAAGCTCGTCCGGAAATACTTCAAGAAATTCATTCACAACAGGCACAGATTCGGGAGCAGGCACCTCTGAAGTGGTGTCCGCAACCCGGACCAAATGGTAGATGCAACCTTTTCTGATCATCTTTGAGGCTTTAAGGTAGGAAATAAATCTACCTCTTGGCACAACATTATTCCCATCCCACTCGATAACTGATTAATTAGGAAACTCGAGCATCATAATTCTGGTTCGGCAGTCGAGTTTAGCAAAGCACGAATAGAGCCAATCCATCCCCATAATTACATCAAAATCTACCATTTCTAACTCAATAAGATTGGCCCTGGTATCCTTACCACGCACCGTGACAACACAATTCTTATAGACTCGCACGGCCATAATTGAATCACCAATCGGAGTCGACACAAAGAACGACTCGTGAAGCTGTTCGGGTTCTACCCTAAAACCTGAAGCAATAAATGGAGTAACATATGAAAAGAAGACCCGAGGTCAATAAGAGCATAAACATCATCTGACTGAACAGTCAGAATACCGGTGACAACATCTGAGAAAGCCTCCGCACTCTGGAAACCACTCAAAGCATAGAACCGATTAGGTCCCCCTCGACCTCGTGCTCCACCCCTAGCTATATCGCGCCCTGCTCGAGCTGGAGGGCGTGTTGAAGATGTAGCGGCTGAAGAGCTGGATGGCTGAGCAGTACCCCTACCCGCGCCCTGACTGGGTGCATGGCGGTCTCGCTGGATATGTACTCTCTCTCCGCATCTATAGCACACTGGTGTATCCAAGTAACATGGATCAGAATGAGACCTCCCACAATTAGGGAATGGGGCCCTCTGCTGCTGTTGGAACCTCCCACCTGAACGACCCGACTGATGGAACCTTCTGCTATCTGAACCTGGGCCAAGGCAACACCCCTGCTGATAACTCTGCCCTGATGACAGGGCACTGGCTGAGGACAAAGCATAGGACTGGGATGGCCCTGATGACCCTCTCCCAAGGGTTGATTTCCCGCCTGCAACTGAAGTCCCAGGGTTGCCCGCTGACCGGGCCCTACGACCACACTCTCTCTCCATCCTTATCTTCAACTTCCAAGCCTCTGTGGCCTGGGCAAATCCCACGATCTTCCCATAATTCATATCTGAATGCAAGGCAGCAGTAGCAGCTTCATTAACAACCAAGAGACCAAGGCCTTGAACAAACTGTCGAACTCTGGCCTCCATAGTCGGCATCATGTGGATGGCATATTTGGACAGGTTCATGAACTCCATGTGGTACTCCCACACACTCATGTTGCCCTGCTTAAGTACCTTAAACTCCGCAACACGGGCTTCCATAGTCTTTTCAGGAAAGAAATGATCCATGAAAGCATCAAGAAACTCATCCCACTTTGCCAGAGGGCTCCCCTTCCTACGGGAGATCTCCCACATCTCAAACCACGAATACGCTGCTCCCTTTAACCGATACGAAGCCAACTCAACCCCCTCTGTCTCTGTAGCCTTCATCACCCGGAGAGTCTTGTACATTTCATCTATAAAATCCTGAGGATCTGCCTCTAGGTCGGTGCCTGTGAACTCTGGAGGGGCTAACCGCAGAAACTGGTTGACTCTAGAACCTGAAGAATCTCCTTCCTCACCAGAGGACACAAGGGAAACATTTTATCTTTGGGCCTGGGAGGCCATTAGCTGGGTCAACATCTGAATAGCTCCCCTGAGGTCCCCATAAAAAATACTGGGACCGGAAGCTGGGACTGAGGAAGGATCAGGAACATCAGCGGGAGGAATTTTAGCACCCTCCGTCGGAGTAGGAACATAAATAGTCTGTCCTGGAGTGGAGGAGTCAGGCTGGTTTGTGGTCGGGGAATCATTCACACCCGCACCACCAGCTGGAGAATTTGTGGCCACTAGTGGGGTGGCATTGGCCTCTTGGCCGAGTCGAGCTCTTTTCTTGGGTGCTATTTACTAAAAATTGGGACAATGCACGAGTTAGATAAAGATGTTTTCATCTTCCACTTCATCGCACGATACAAAGTACAATGAAAGGGCGTTTTCCTAAATGTCCATGCAGCCCTCTAATTATAGATGTGGTTGACAACATACCGATAAGAAGGGCTCTACTAGACACGACTACGAGACATCCTAAGACACTTTTAAAAACCTTAGGCTCTAATACCAAGTTTTTCACGCCCCAAAACCGAGGGACAAGACCGGCGCCTAACCGGATGATCCCGGTCAAGCGGACCTGAATTGACTTTCCTACCCAACGCATCACCCCGCGTGTTTATAACATACAAATTTATGAGTGCAATAGCAAATGGATTCAAAATATGAATTTACAACATAAGCCCACTTTCCTCTTTTGAAACTTGTTCATTTTATAATCCCAAAATATAAAACTAAGCACAACATTTCCAACACGGAACCACGGTTATGAATAGTTAAAACTACTACCCAAATATATACAACCCACGTAGTGTCTGTGGAGCCTCTAAAGGTACTGAGAAGAGTATACATACTCACCGGCAACAAGGCCCCGGCTATACATTTTACAACAGAAAAGAGATGATATAGACTACACACGGCCCCGAGAGGAAGTGGGGCTCACCGGATCTGCTGAAGGTATGAAGAGGAAACACCACTATCGACGTTCTGAGCTACCTGCTGTGGAACTACCTACATCCATATAAAAGATGTAGCGCCCCCGACAAAAGGGACGTTAGTACTGTTGAATAGTACTAGTATATATGAACAAATATTATTCCAAGTAGAATCAAACAGTACACAATTGGAGGACAGTCAAGGTAACCACACAAGTACCACACAGATATATAGATAGTTACAAATGAAGATTTCCACCGTTACTCATTTTAATTATTCATCTGTTTTGGCACGCAACCCGATCCCACCATACATTCACATTTCACCCTTATTACCTTTCCACCCTTATTACTTCGTGTTTCGGCGCGCAACACGATCCCACCGTACAATCGCATTTCACCCTTACCACCTTTCCACTCTTATTACTTCATGTTGCGGCGCGCAACCTGATCTACCCGTACGTTCACATATCATAGCAGCAATAAACAACAATTATATCAACATAATTTCACATCAACCAACAACTATATGAAGTCAAGGCACAATAATCCTTACCAAACAGTAATTCACATATGGTGTTGCCATCATTATTTAACTCAACTAAATCTATCCGCAGTTTCTTTTCATCATTTTCCACCCTCGACCCTTAGCAATTAGATACCTTCCCACATTAGAGTATGTTAACATTATTTCATTTTGTAGCACATGCTTCCATATTGACATATTTGAACATTTAACGAACCTTAACCATGGTAGGATAAGCACAAAGAATCACCCTTCACAATCGCAATTAGCATGGTAATCGACTAAGAAAATCGTAGAATGAAATATTACACCTCGACACAGCAGGACACTCAATTCACATATGATCAAGAAACAATTTCATACCGTGTGCTCGGACACCAACAAGGTGAATCTACAAAGATTAAAGTTAGCCATACATACCTTGAATCCGAATTTCCCTTTAATTTTATACTACAATTCACCGGACCTTATAGCACCTTCAATCTAATTCACAATGTGGCATAATTGAACATAGAATTAGGAATAATGATCACGTCTTGAACTCACTTGAGCATTCTATCAAACACTAGGCGTTCCTTTAGATTAAATGGCCTTTTTTTAGTGAAGGATTACTCTAACCCATTTTCTTTTACTAGATTATGACTAGTTGGTGAAATGCATGCAACACTCATATCCCTATCTTCATGAACTCGCCTAACCATGTTTAATTTTAACAAAAATCTGGAAATTAAGGTTGATGGGGTGGAAGCTTACCTCTTGTAGTGAAGAAAATGGTGTCCTACTTGATCAATTCCAGGCCTGAGTAGTGATGGAGGAACAAATTTTATGAAGTTGTAACTCTCTCTCTCTCTCCCTAGAACCCACTCTCTTCTCTCCCTAATTTTTCAGAAAATAGTCTTAAACTGAAAGGGGTGAGTGTTTTAATGAACTGGGGGTCAGGTATGAATTTTAACAGTCCCGAAACAGAAATGCGGCCAGGAATGCGATCGTATTCCTGCTATGCGATCCGCATTCCTATCGCATAATTGACCCTCAAATGGGCCAAAAATAAAATTTGACTGCCCCAGGTATGTGACCGCTATGCGGTCTGCATACCTGTTATGCGATTGCATAGTGCGTCGCATAACTCCCTACGCAAAAATCAAGGTGCAAGAATGCGAAAATCATGCGGCCCGCATTTGTGAAATGCGATCGCATTCTAGGCCGCATAGCTGTCCTCAAATGGGACGGCAAACTGTCCAAGTATGCGACCACTATGCGGTGCGCATACCTTATCTGCGATCGCATAGTGGACCGCAGACCAGCACAAATCTGGAAAATTATATTTTTTAAGTCCCAGGGTACTTTTTACTCAAAGGGGGTCCGTTTTAAGAATTTCTACAGTTATAACTACATGGGGGACCTATTTGGGCATTATTTTTAGTCATGAAATTTTACGGGTAGTTACACTAATGGACAAGTCGAGCGCACAATTTAGACACTCGAGGATATGTTAAGAGGAAGTGTGTTATATTTTAAAAGAAGTTGGGATGAACATTTACCTCTTATCGAGTTTGCATATAATAACAGTTACCACTCTAGTATCCAGACGGCTCATACGAGGCTTTGCATGGCTGTAAGTGCAGATCTCCGATATGGGTGGTTTGATGTTGGAGAATCTGGGTTACATGGGCCAGACCTAGTTCAGCAAGCCGTATAGAAAGTCACATTCTGACGTGCGGTGATGAGACCTAGAGTTCAAGGTTAATGACTGAGTGCTCTTAAAGGTGTCACCTATGAAGGGCGTGATGAGGTTTGGCAAGAAAGGCAAGTAGCTTATGAGTTAGAATTGCCCTTAGAATTAGAGTCTGTCCATCCGGTTTTTCACGTATCTATGTTACAGAAGTGCATTGGCGATCCTACCGGAGTGGTACCCATGGATGATGAACAGATTATAGAGGAATTACCATACGAGGAAATTTTGGTTGCCATCTGAGACCGACAAATCCGCAAGCTACAAAATAAGGAGGTAGCAACCGTGATGGTTTTATGGAGAAGCAACAATGTGGAAGAGATGACGTGGGAAGCAGAGGAAGATATGAAGTCTAAACATCCCCACCTATTTCAAACTGAAGAAATAGTCTAAAGCCCACAAGCTCTCATTGATTCTATGTTACTTCCTCCGTGTACTGTACTCGATTCATTGAGAGGGTGTTTAGTCTTCCATAACACTATTTTCCATATGTAGTAACGTTCATTTTCACCGGGGCACTGCATCTTTAATGCATGCAGGTGGTTCCACGGTAGGCAGCATCAATTAGTGATAGTTATACAACCTTTCCTCACCTGACTTGGTGAACCCCACTTCATATTGGGGTCTTCTATCTTTTGTTTCTTTATGTATAGTGTAATGAGGTATAGCCGGGACCTTTGTTGCCGGCACCATTATATTACTCTTTTGTATTTATTAGAGGCTCAATAGACATGGCGTGGGTTGTATGTTAATTTTGTATAGTCAAACTAGTAATGTTGTATATGTATCACATGTTTCCACTTCTGAAATATGAACGTGTAATATATTAGTTTGGGAATTGTATATACAGTAAATAATCATAATGATCACAAAATACTCTTGTTGTTTAATAAATGTCATGAATCTTCACTTTATTCATAGGTAAGGTCGGGTAGAGGGCATGTAATAGTATTGCTTGACTATGATATCTTGGTTGAGCACCAGTCATGCTACCCAAGGTCGGGGCATGACATGGCGTCTTTTGATTCATGTAAATCCAACGCTCAAGAAAAAAATCACAGCAAAGGAATGGTGTTGATTTGTGTTGATTGTAGACCTGGACTTGTCCCGAATCTGGTCAATTATACTGTTACATCTCGCGTTTTCATACGTTAAAGTTTCATCGTAAGTTAATCGACGTAAGAATTATGCTTTTTTAAACACGTGATGAGTAAATTTGTGAAGGAGAGGGTGAGAAAATAGAAGAAAATGAGTTTCGTCAAAGTTTGGAAATTTGGAATAAAATACGATCCAAACTATAATACTACATATTAATGGACTAGTGCCATAGAAGGTGCCATATGACCATGATACTATGATGTATACGATGTGTTAAAAATAAGTAGTATTTTAAGTAGTTTGAGATAATTCTTAATTATGTGAATAATTTATTAATTATTGGATTAGTGGGGGATTAATAAATTAATTAAGGAAAATGGGTGAAAATTTTGATATGTTTAAGTAGACTTAACGTGGAACTCCCCCTCCCCCCCCCCCCCCCCCCCCNTCTTATATTATGAGTGAAAGGTGGAACATTTATATATATATATATTATATGGCTTAGAAATATTATGTGGGGCCCAACCATTTAAAGCCTAAAACATCTCTAAATTCAAAAGGAGGTCTTATGTCAAAGTGTTATGCAATGGATATTCCTGCGAGAATTCGAGTATTCAAGAATTCAAGCAAAAGAAATTCATTTTAGCATGATTTCTTAATTACATGAGTTTTATAACGAGGCATAAAGACAAGTTTGCATTCCTCAACTTATGTACATTAACGTAGTCTCATAAATTACAGTATTTCCCTTATTGGGTCTTTATATTCAATTGAGTATTGTCTTCTTCTAGTCAAGAGAGAGGAGGTTTTACATATATATATATATATATATACACACACATAGTATTAAACTATTTTTACCACCATCGAGCTATAATCGATGGGCAGGCCCCTATTGGGCAACCTCTGATCAGATGGTAAGTTATATACCGAGCCTACAGTGGCCGAGCGCCTATGAGTAAGCTTAGAAGGGCCGAGATACAGAGCCTATAATGGCCTAGCTCCTATGAGAGAGACTACTACGGCAGAGCAGTTACACGTTTCGAGCCTTATAGGGCCTAACGTTTATTTTACTTACTATATTGACAGAGTTGAGTTAGTATCAACATGTAAATATATCCCCAGATCATCTTTGACTCCCAGATGTTTTCAATTATTATATTATCATGTTAGTTTCACCTTTAAGATATTTTATTGCATTACATACTCGTAAATTATTTTGTACTGACGTCCCTTTTTCTGGGAACGCTGCATTTCATGCGTGCAGGTTAAGATAGACAGACTCGTAGGCCTCCTTAGTAGGTTTTGCCCAAGTTCATCTTTATTGGTAAGCTCTACGTCCTTCAGAGTTGTCGGGTCTAGCGTTTTGTATACATCTTGTGTATATATGTATATAGGTTTTGGGTAGGTCGGGACCGTGTTCCGATCACAGTACATCCATCAGTAGAGGCTTGTAGACATAACATGTCACTTAGTGCAATATGTTGGGCTTGTAGGCCTTTTATCTATATTTTATTGGTTTGTCGGCTTTAGTAGTTATAACGGCCGTGTCGGCCCAAATTTATATTGATGTTTAGTGAGCGTTGGTTTCCATTCAGTTTTATATTTTGCTTCACAAATTGTCTTGCAATATGGTGTATGGCCAAAGTATGACATTATATGTCCAGATTCCCTTAGTCGCAAGTTGGTACGCAAGGATAAGTGAGGCACCGAGTACCGATCACGCCCCCAGGTTCGGGGCGCGACATATACCATGAAGTTTGGTAGATGGAAGAGTATAATTTCTTTTAAAAGATTTTTTGAGAAAATCATTTATGTTTATGATAAACGCCATTGTTCTGGATTATGACATGTTTTTAAGTTCCTTCTGATGCGAATATCATTTCTGGATGACTTTGTCTCATTGATGATGCTTTCCTGTATGTTCCCCTGGTGACGTCGCTTTCTGCCATCCTAATTTAACAAATGCTTTTCCTAGTGTTAAGACCTAACCTTTTTCAAGTTGCCCATGTATCCGAGTGGAATCATGGTTGAACATAGTTTGCGGATATGAAAGGGTGATGAAATGAAATGAGATGACCGAGCCTGACTCAGGAAGCCTTTGCATTCATATAGAATCAGATCAAGACATAGTTCGATTATAATATATGCAAAAATATGGTAGGATTTTTACATGATATGGTCGAGTTTGTCTCAGACGACCTACAAATCTAAACGGAATCAGGCCAAAACGTTGTTCGATTACAATAAATGACTAAATTCAGTTTGGATTGCCTATGTATCCGTACCAAAGGAAATCAAGTCGAGGGATAGTTCTGTATACATGAAAAAATGAAATTTGGATTTTCCATTTTAAAGGAAGGATCGGATACTAATTGGGTTGCCTACGTATCCCACCATGGGAAGTCATGTCAATCGTAGTTCTGTTACAACAAAACCCTAACTCTATTGTCTTCAAATATAGTATCTCTTGATTGGGTTTGAATTGATAGGATCCGTGTTTACTCTTCCATCCATGTATGCTATAATTAATGCTCCTTATACAATACTCGATGAACCAGATATGGACCTTGTCAGTTTGACGCAAACTTGCCTCTTACTTCTTATTGATAGGGGAAAATCTTCCTCAAATTCATATGTCCCGGTATGAACTATCGAGGTATCACTTTCCTGTTGAATGCGTTGGCCATCCTATTTTGTTCTTACATGACACGTATCCATTTTGCATCATTTAACTTGGCTTCCTGAATAATTCTTAAAGATGGTATCTCGACCTCTAGGGTATTACAGCTTATGTGCCATATACAAACATGTATGGCGTTGCCTTACTAGATGTCCTTATGGTAGTGCAGTAACCAAGTGGGGAAAATGATAGTTTCTCATGCCAATGACTGTAATTGTCCGTTATCTTTCGCAAGATCCTCTTATTGTTTTTGTTGGCCACTTCAACTGCCCCATTCATCCGTGACTTTTATGTTGCGAAATTACGATGAACAGTCTTGAACTTCTCGCAAATATCCCTCATGAGACATCAAATGAGTATGGCTACCTTGTTAGTTATGATCGCCACTAGTATCCCAAACTTGCAAACTATGTTGTTTCGCACGAAATTTGCCACCACCTTCTTCGTAATGGACTTGTTTGTAGAAGCTTCAACCCATTTGGTGAAGTAATTGATGGATACTAAGATGAAACGATGCCCATTTGATATTGCCGGTTTTATAGGTCCAATCACATCTATGCCCCAAGCGGAAAACATTCAAGGAGAACCTATTATGCTTAACTCATTCGGCATAACCTGGATAATTTCCCGTGAATCTGACCCTGGTGACACTATTGCACGTAGAGGGTGCTATCCTTTTCCATGATCATCCTAAAATACCCATCTTTCAAAATATTTTTGGCTAGAGTAAATTGTTCATGTGAGGCCCGCACATTCCTACATGTATTTCTTCCAATAACCTTGTTGCTTCAGCAACATCTATACACCTCAACAGACTCAAGTCAAGGGTCCTCCTATATTGGTTTTCCCCATAATGAAAAAGTGATTTTCTAGTCTCCCCAATGCTTTCTTGTAACCGTTAGTGGAATTCTCCATATATTGCCTTGCTTCGAGGAACCTTTTGATGTCGTTGTACCAAGGCTTTCCATCCGACTCTTAATTTACATGGAAACAATATACACGCTAATGTCACACCTAATGTTTTTTTACGTGAAAGTATGTTATAAGTGAATTGATGAAAGCTTGGGAATGAGATTATTTTGAGATAACAAATATTATGCTATTTTAAACAAGTGATCAGTAAATTCATGAAGATGAGAGGGTAAGTGAATCGAATAAAATGAGTTTCGTCGAAGGTTGTCATTTTGAGATAAAATACGGTCTGAGCTATAAAACCAGGTATTTATAGAGTAGTGCCATACAAGGTACCATATGACCATGATAGTAAGGTGTATAAAGTGTGTTAAAAGTAATTTGAGATAATTCTTAATTATGTGGGCAATTGGTTAATTATTGGATTAGTGAGGGATTAACAAAGTTGATTGAGGAAAAAAAGGTGAATATTTGGATAAGTGTAAGGGCTCCGACGTGGCAACCCATGAGATTCGATAAATAATCAATTGGTGATTCTTAAGTATATGGTAAGGTAGCACATTTTGGAGGATTTTTAGTGTCTTAGTTATCACAAATGGGGCCCACAAAAGACATTCATATCTCAATTTTCCACTTCAAGCATCAGGAAATAACACATCTAAATAACTGATCTTTATCGATAAAATCACAGAAAGTACAGGGAAAATCAATCCATGAGAATCTATTTTTACAATTCAAAAAACATAAAGAAAGAAAATGGAAGGAGGATGGATATTCTTTATCAATGTTATGCCTTGTAACGGGCACTGGCGGGCACCGGCAGGTATGCAATTGAACAAAAGTGTAAAAATAGTTAAAATTGGGGAGGAAGAATCATGAACTGCGGACAAAACAACGTAACCAACTAGGAACAAACAAGAAAATTCATATGCAAATAGCAAACGGAAAGAAAAGACTAATGTAGTCTGCATAACCTCGTGTAAGATGCATCATTTTTCTGATAAGCAAGACAATTTTAAATTTTGTAATTGCAACATGATTTGTTATTCTATGGGAGTACGGTGAAATCATTCTCAAGAATATCATACGGATTTCCCCCTACTTTGATTCGCCGTTACGTGGTGTCGCAATTGACGCATGTTTTTGAGGGATTGTCAAGAGAATTGGCTCAGGTATGTTAAGATTAAGCCCTTCCTTCATTTTTGCATGATCTCGTAACTACATGTGTTTGATAACAAGGCATAAAGAGAATTTCATACTCCCCAATTTATATACATTATCTTAGTCTCATAAGTTACATTATTTTCCCTTATCAGGACTAGAAATTCAATTGAGTATTGTCTTCTTCCAGTCAAGAGAGCGGAGGGTCTATATATATATATATATACAGTATTACAGTATCTTCCCCACCATCGAGCTATAACCTGGGCAGGCCCCTATTGGGAAACGTCAGATCAGATGGTAAGTTGTATACCGAGCCTACTGTTGTCGAGCACCTATGAGCGAGCCCAGCATGACCGAGATATAGATCCTAGTATGGCCGAGCACCTACGAGTGATCCTACTACGTCAGAGCGGTAACACATTCGGAGGCTTATATTGCCAGACATCTATTTTACTTACTATATTGAGAGAGTTGAGTCAGTAACAGTAGGTAAGTATATCTCCAGATCATCTTTGACTCCCTGTTACTTCTAGTTATTATATTATCAGTTCAGTTTTAGCTTTTAGTTATTTTATTTCCTTACCTACTCGGTACATTATTTTTAGTGACATCCCTTTAGCCTGGGGACGTTGTGTTTCATGCCCGCACGTCCCGATAGACAGGTCGAGATTCCTCCAAGTGGGCTATAAGCTCAGCATAAGGTGCGCATTTGCTCCGGAGGTGCTTGTTAGGTCAATATGATTTAGACGTGTATCATTTGGTATGGCAGGGCCCTGTCCCGACATTAATGATAAGTATGTACTCTTAGAGGCTTGTAGAAAGATGTCAAGTATACAGATACTTGTATGGACTTGTCGGCTTATATTTTAAGTATATAATGGACCACATTATCCTTATAGGCCTGTATGTTACATGTATGATTTTCTATATTAGATTAGGTCGTTCTACGTCGGGTATTCCCTCATGTTTACTATGGTTAGCCCATGACGAACCTTTTGACCCATTTGCCAATGATAGTACGATAAGAAAATATGTAACATTGGTACTCGGTTGAGTAAGGCACTGGTTTCCCCTCGTGGCTCATCGGTTTGGGGCGTGATAAAAGTGGTATTTGAGTAGTTCTGCCCTAGGGACTCTACAAGCCGTGTATAGTAGAGTCTTCTTTATGGGTGTGTTGTGCACCACACTTATAAGCATAAGGCTATAGGGTATTTAGGACTATCACTCTTTCTTCTTACTCTAGATCGTGTGTTAGAGCTCAGTTGTAAGAATTCAAACTCTTGAACTCTATTTTACTCATGATATGACAATACCTACATCCAACAAACAATTGGTAAGAGATTACATGTGGTTGTGGAAGAGTTGAGTTACGGGAACTTGAGGCATCATTCCTATGATGGATAAATATGAGGTATTCTGCAAAAAATGTGTGTACTAAGACGTGTAAGCTTCTTGATAAGAAGCCTTAAGGAAACAATATCTATCAACCCCTATGGTGAAAGGCAATGAGATATTCAGGATATATATACAAATTTCAACAAGTGAAATAAGCAAGATGAAGAAGGATATAAGGTAGCCAGTTAGTGAATATGATCATTATTTACAATTCAGGAAGAGAGATATAAGCATTTTGAGTTATCTTTAATAATAACAAAGTTATGTACAATCAGCCACATCCATCTCAATTATTCTCCATGGGAGCCAACAAATATAGTTTAAGCTAAGGATGAGATGTCAGGATCCATTTGGTGTTAAAGTAACTCAAAATGTTAGATGTATTGTTAGCATTAAATAACATTTCTGAAGTATATTGCAAATGTGCTAATAGATCTCTTTGTGAGACACCCAAATGGTGCACTCTAAAATAGTACATCTAGATATGGTACTACAAGATAGGTACTGGAAGCCTGGAAGGGATAAATATTACCTTAGTGTGGCTCCCATCCTTAGTAGAGAGAGAATGTTAGGCGACCCGAATAGCCAGTGGATGGAACAAGGGGATCTAAAAGAAAAAGAGTGCCTTGTTGGAGTTTTCACAATAAAGTGATTGACATAAATTTAGCAAAAAATAAGAAAAGAATTAATGAAGAGTTATGAGTAAGATGTGCAACATGGATAAAAACGGTAGATCAAAAAATGACAGTATTACATAGTCTATAGCCAAGTGAAGGAAAAGACGAGAGGTGACAGGACCTAGATACAATAAGAGAGTATAGACCATAAAGTCATATCCTCCTTTCGAGAAATAAGTTCGTGACTCTACGTGATTACCAGAAGGAAAAGTTAGACGCAAAAGTAATAAAAATTAGTATGGGCTAGTGAACAAAGTAAACCAAAAATGAATTGGGGACTGAGTGATGTGATAATAGTCGGCATCATTAGAACTTCAGATTGTGTTCCAGCGATAAAAGAATGGACGACACAAGAATAACCCTTAAAGATCATTCAGGAAGACGTTTCCCTAAGCAAGCAATGTGAGCAAAGTTAAGCTTATGGGACTGTATCTTCCAGTTACACTAAGTGCCACCCTCGTGAGTAAGGAAATATGTTATTCTTGGTACAGAAGGATTACCGCAAGGCGATTAAGGGTCATCGATGATGTGAAAGATTCCAAAGGCAAATAGGTCAAACATCTATACGTAGATCATCGTAACACTAAACCTTAGTACTCCCCTAAAGGGGGGAATATGGAGTAATGTGGAATTAAGTCAGAGTTGAGTATACCTAGCAACTATGGAATGGTAAAGAGAGAATGCGATACCAATGTGAAAAGAGAGGAGACTGTACTTATTCAAATCCTACAAGATATGCTACGATTCCAGAACATTATGAAAATACGACGTCAAAGAAAGGAAGTAAATCTTCCTAACCGAGATGTTATTGGTACATTAGGAGCCAGTACGGGACGTAAGTTAAGACAAAGAAAATGGCCCAATAAATCTTACGCATAATATTTATATGAGAATGGGCCAACGATTAGTTAGTAATTGATTTATGAAGAGCGCAGTTATGGCTAGACAAGAGGATACAGACAAATCAACAGATCGTGCGAGATAATCATAGTAAAACCCAACATAGTGAATTTAGTCTCGCAGTTATGATATTGTAATCCTTGAGAAATATTCAAATAGCAGTGGGGTAGGTAAAGGTACCATATGAGTGTTATGGAAATAAAAGCGAGTGCCACTGGGAAGACAATCAAAATATCAGTTCGGAAGCAACCCTACGGATAATTGTAGGCAAGGAAGGACATAAGAAAATCTGTCGAGTACATGATGTAATAAGCTTGCATCTTTGCAAGAGTTAGAGGGTCTTTCCTAAGTACTACAAATAAATACTAGCCGATGAAATAAGGAAGAAGGCCTCAACGTAAACACAGTGACCTAAAGAGGAAATGGTCTTGTAACAACAGTCTCACAATAACATTGTATGCCCCCCATAAGAATCTGGAACATACTGTGGCTAATGAACGGGAAGTAAAATCAAAGGTAGGTTTTGAGATCATACGAATTGCGCAAAAATTCCGGCATGCGTGGGAATTAAGATAAGCTAAGTATGCACGCAACAAGAGGGCAGAAAGACCAGGAAAAGTAATAGCTTAAATTTAAAGAAATTATGAGAAGGAACGAAAGGGATTATTCGATCAATGATTCAGATTTAGTTACATTATGAACGCACTTAAGATTTCAGAGTATTATCCTAAAAACATATATATAGACAATCATACAACCGTAAAAGGCTGTGGTACAAGTTAAAAAAAAAGAATTCAGTCCCGGTCATAGAAAAAGGATTGAATTGTTAGAAGATTGTATCATAGATATTTCATAACTCCTATGAAAGGCTAAAGTAATAACTAATACCAGGAGCCACATATCAGAAGATAGCTTAAGCCTACAAAAAGGCTGATCAGAAGGTAGAGGAAACTAAGGAGTTACATCAACTAAGTAAATCAGGAGTCTGATTATTAGACCCAGAAAATTATAGAAATCATGATTGAGAAGATAGCTGAACCATTCTTAATATCAGAGGTGCAAGAGACATAGTACAATACCCATATTTTGTAACGACTTTATGATAAAAACAGTTACAAAAGTACCAGCCTTATAAGAAGTCAGTATGAAGCTCCTACTGTATTATGTATGCACTAAAGGTGCAAGTGTTATAATAGAGCTTCAAGTTGTGGATGTGAATTATACCTACGTGGAAGTGCGGTCATGAAAGAGATAGAAGATCTGATGCGAGATTTTATGGTAAGTAAGGTAAAAGTGAACAACGTACAAGATACTTCTAATAGAATGCTAGAAGCAGGGGGGTTCAGTATCCAGGAAGGATAGCGGTATTGTCACTGGCATATCTTACAGCCTGTGGTTTCTAGGTACCGAGAGATCTAGCCAAGAGAGTAAAGAAGAGTTAGAGACGATGTGGTATCTCGCTTGATGTTCCAGAATAACATAACGAAATCTATTGTGCAAGCAAGTTGAATGAAAGTTGTGAGTAGTGTAAATAGATATGTATAGATCGCAAGCTAGAGTATAGTAAAGCAACAAGGTTTTATGACAGAAGCAATGATAAGAAAGGGCGAGTGAGAAGGTGACGATAAATGGATAAGTCATCGGGATTAAGCCCATGAAAACAAGAAAGCTAATGGTTTCTCTAAGTTATAGAAGGCTCAGTATAGCCTGCACAAACTAAAAGGAGTTTAAGACAATAGCATCTAGGAGAGATGGAATTCTGCCCTGGTAGTAGAATGAGAGTGTAATCGTGATAAATAAAGGATGAAGTTTGGGCCTTTGATTGAGTAATGATTTGATTAATTTCATAGGATTAAAATACCCCCGTAAGGTGAATCATATTGGTATGCTATGAAATACGGTTACGGAAGCATGGTATCGCCCCTAGGTGGATCAGTCTAATCACTTCAGATGTTCCCTAATGAGACGTGAGCCCTAGCGGCAGTGTCATAGAAAAGGACAAGTTATCAATGGTAGATTATAGATCAATATTAAGGTGAATCAAAAATTGATGGATAAAAGTTACAAAGTATGAGATGAGATTATGCCATCATTCTTAAGATAAACAGTAATGGGGAAGCATTAAAAGTCTTAACTTATACATATAGGATGAGAAATAAGAGTGACCTGGAGGTATCAAGCCTCAGTAACTATAAGTTGAAGTAAGAGTTATGGTATAGTATAACCTGTAGATGCAGTAAAGTCATACGCATGGATAATCGGTTCCATGAAGTAAGATATATCAAGTTCGACAAAGTACTGAGCAAAGAACTTCAGTACACCTATTGATGCCCAAAGGGACATCTTTTCAAGTTCTGTATATATTCCCAAAATCAGGCTTAGAGATTGGCTAAAAGCTGAAGGGATGAGTCGCATAGGCCCATATACAAGGAAAAAGTCGTACATGCTACATGAAAGAAGGTAGCAACAATTACGAGATGGGAAGGATTTTGACCATGAATAGTGGTATGAGAAAGAGGCCCAAATGAGACAATATCCTGGCATTTGGATTTATTCACAAAACAATTTCCTTGATGGCAAGAAGAGTACTAAAGTATTCGAACGACATAGGTTATGAAAATAATAAGTGCATCAGTCAACATTCGAGGATAAATGTTCCGAAGGGGGTAATAATGTTACACCCCATGTTTTCATACGTGAAAGTATGTCATAAGTGAATAAGCATGGAATGATATTATTTTAAGGTAACAAATATTATGCTATTTCAAACAAGTGATAAGTAAATTCATGAAGGTGAAAGGGTAAGTGAATCGAAGAAAATGAGTTTCGTCGAAAGTTATCATTTTGAGAAAAAATATTGTCTGAACTATAATACTCGGTACTTATGGACTAGTGCCATACAAGGTACTGCATGACCCTGATAGTAAGGAGTATAAAGTGTGTTAAAAGTAAGTAGTATTTTACGTAATTTGGAAAATTCTTAATTATTTAGGTAATTGGTTAATTATTGAATTATTGGGGGATTAACAAAGTTGATTAAGGAAAAAAAGGTGAATATTTGGATAAGTGTAAGGGATCCAACATGGAAACCCATGAGATTGGATAAAGAATCAATTGGTGACTCTTAATTATATGGTAAGGTGGCACATTTTGGAGGATTTTTAGTGGCTTCGTCATCACAAGTGGGGCCCACAAAAGACATTCATATCTCAATTTTCCACTTCAAGCATCAGGAAATAACACATCTAATTAACTGATCTTTATCAATAAAATCACAGAAAGTATAGGGAAATCAATCCATGAGAATCTATTTTTACAATTCAAAAAAGATAAAGAAAGAAAATGGCTGGAGGGTGGATATTCTTTATCAATTTTATGCCCTGTAACGGGCACTGGCGGGCACTGACAGGTATGCAATTTAACGTAAGTGTAAAAATAGTTGAAATTGGGGAGGAAGAATCTTGAATTGTGGACAAAACTATGTAACCAACTGGAAACAAACAACAAAATTCAAATGCAAATAGACAACTGAAAGAAAAGACTAATGCAGTCTGCATAACCTCGTGTACGATGCATCATTTATCCGATAAGAAAACATTTTTGAATTTTGTAATAGCAACGTGATAAGGGATTCTAAGGGGGTACTGTGCAATCCTTTTTTAATAATATCATACAGACTTTCCCCTACTTCGTTATGCTATTACGTGATGTCGCAATTGACGTGTGTTAGAGGGATTGGTTCAAGAGAAGTTTATACTCCCAAATTTATATACATTATCCTAATCTCATAAGTTATAATACATTCCTTTATCGAGACTTCATATTCTATTGAGTATTGTCTTCTTCCAGTCAAGAGAGCGGAGGGTCTATATATATACAGTATTACAATATTTTCCCCACCATCGAGCTATAATCGACGGGTAGGCCCCTATTGGGCAACCTCATATCATATGGTAAGTTATATACCGAGCCTACTGTGGCCAAGCGCCTATGAGCGAGCCCCGTATGGCCGAGATAAAGAGCCTAGTATGGTCGAGCGCCTACGAGCGAGCCTACTACGGCAGAGCAGTTACACGTTCCGAGCCTTATAGGGTCGGACATCTATTTGCATACTATATTGAGAGAGTTGGGTCAGTATCAACATGTAAGTATATATCTAGATCATCTTTGACTCCCAGTTACTTTCAGTTATTATATTATCAGTTCGGTTTTTGCTTTCAGTTATTTTAATGTCGTACATAATCGGTACATTATTTGCAATTTGTCTAACTTTCCGGTAGGCATTGGCTTCGGAAATATGTACTTGAGTGGGTCGAGTCGATATATCAAATATGTGGTATATGATGACAAGTAATATCTTAACTTCTGATCTATCCAATTACAAGCACAATAGGCTCGCTCCAACAAGGTGTATCTTGCTTCGTATGGCGTGAATGTTTTGCTCGGGTAGTAAATAGCTCGCTCCTTGTTTGGATTCTCGTCATGTTGTTCAAACACACATCCGAATGCATTATCCATAATGAATAAGTATAGTAGTAACCACCTCACCGGCTCAGGAGGAACCAACACTAATAGACTTGACAAATACTCCTTAATTCTGTCGAAAGCTTTTTGACATTCCTCTATCCACTTTGTGGCGGCATCTTTCTTCAATAACTTGTAAATCGGCTCATATGTTTTTTTTTACTAGGCTATGAACTTTCTTCTGTAATTTAATCTCCCGAGGAAGCTCAACATGTCCTTTTTTTTGGGGAGTAGGCAAGTCTTGAATGGCCTTGATCTTTGAATAGTCCAGCTCTATTCCCATTATGATGATGATGAAACCTAACAATATTCGCACGGGAACCCCAAATATATACTTCACAAGATTCAACTTCAAACATTACCTTCGCAAACGCTCTAAGACCTTCATAAGTCACTCAAATGATTTGTACTCTTCCGAGATTTGATAATGATGTCATCCACATATACTTCAAGCTCCTCGGTGACCATGTCATTACAGAGGGCCGTCATGATTCTTAGGTAGGTGGCGCCGCCATTCTTATGTCCGAATGGAATGGCCTTGTAGCAATAAACTACCCATGGCATGGTGAAAGTTGTCTTTTCTGCATCTTCTTTGTGCATCAAAATCAAGTGATATCCAGCGAAACAATCTACAGATAAATGTAATTCATGTTTCGTACAGTTTTGAATAAGGATACGGATATTTGGCAAGGAAATTCATTCTTTGGACAAGCTTTGTTGAGTTCATGGTACTCCACACATATCCTAATCTTCCTGTCCTTCTTCCGCACTAGTACGATGTTTTCCAACCACATAGGGTAATTACTGACCCTCACCTCATTCACTTCTATATGTTTAGTGACCTCTTCAGTTATCCTTACAGTCAGATCTAACTTGAATTTTCTGGGTTTCTGCTTGGTTGGTGGTGTGGCGGGATTTGTGGGCCATCAATGTGAGATGATGTCGTTACTTAGTCCGGGCATGTCCTCATATGACTAAGCGAACACAGCGATGTATTGCTGGAGTAGCTCTACCAACGCTTCCTTCTATTTTGCCTTTAGATGGACGCTGCTTTGAGTGTCTTTCACATCTTCTTCGCTTCCCAGATTGATCGCCTCTATCTCTTCAAGATTGGGCTTTTCTGGCATTATAGCTATTTTATCTCTTGCGGTCGGTTCTCGGGCATCATACTCTCTTCGTACTCTTCGTAGTCTGAATCATTTTGCTTAAGGGTTTTGTTGCATATCATAATTGTGAAATGCGGGTTCTTATCAATTTGATTAGTGAAAAGAAAAATTGAATATAAATAAATAAAGATAAATTCATGATGAGTTTCAGGAAAAAATATTCTTTTATTTCATCAAAAGGAGTGTCTCGGCGTTCAAAGAGGCAATTTAACAAAATCGCACAAGCATTGTTCAAACCTCAAATTACCATGCGGTTTTCAAAACTACTACAATTCCACCCTACCAAGACTCTTGGCGTACCAGAGATGGACTGACTATCTAGCTCTGCAAGGTCTCTCCTAATTAGGCATCTCGAATTGTCGGTCTTGATGTCAGCTTCTCTACGACATTCCTCGATCATAGTCACGAACAACCTTCCGAAATCGTCGTTGATATCCTCTTCTGGTGGTGAGCTCTGACTCGGGCCCAAAACATGATCTAATACGAAAACCTTCTTATGAGGGTTATCATTATAGGTTCTTCCAGTTGTAGGTTGGTATCTTAAGCCGGCGGTACCCTTCTGTACATTTGGTTAAATTGGCTCAGTTATCCCATCTGATCGGTCTCCCAGCCCAGATCATGGTACGTATCCATACTTTATTATTTCTCACATTGCCATTCTCACTTATATCGTGATTGTATTGTGATTCGGTTCATTCTTATCCATCGTTGTTGCTTTCATGATCTTGAGAACATGGAAGACGACCACAACTATTCCTTCTATAAAAGGAACCACATGCTCCAAGTAAGTTTATCGTCTTCACTCCCCATGTATCAAAAACAGATCTCAATCTAGCGACGACATCTGGAACCACACTGCTGCCGCTGCCCTTCGGGCACGGCGACCACAGTCTTGGACGTCACTTCAACATTTCTCTAATTTTTTGAGGCTCGAGTAAAGGCATATATGTCGAACGGATTCACAATAAACAAAGGCGATTGAAAAATATTAAAAAAATAAAGGGGGCTTATCTTCTAGCAATCACATTCAAACTTTATGCACTAATGGAGAGTAGAAGGAACTGCCTATGTCGTACGTATCCTTGGCCTTCCTAGTATTAGTTAGTGTGAAGACGAGATATCCATCACCTGAAACAATACCGGGAACTCAACTGGTCAAATTTGAAAGGCTAGGTAGATTTATCCGATAACATATGTATAAGGTCGAAATCGGAGGAGTCTGATTTCGAGGTCTCTATTGCACTGAGCCTGAGCTCGAAGAATTCGAAGTAAAGTTCGTATTGATCGCGGAACATACACTTTGATAAGGCACATCGAGGACCTGTCACGTTCGTATTGATCCCGGAACATACACTTCAAAAGGGCACATCGAGGACCCGTCACAACCTACCTCGAGGCAATGCCAAATCGATGACAGTCAAGGAAAAGTGGGAAATTCCCAAGGACATGTGGTTAGGACGGATATGTTTTGTAAGAAATAGTACAATTCCTTAATAAATCGTTATACAACTGTACTAATAATATTTTTTTTCATAATTAGTAAGGTACCAATAGGGTTTTCCCCTCCTATATAAAGGGGACCCCAATCATTTGTAAAGAGAACTTTTCACTACAATAGAACATTTCACTTAGGTTTTAACGTTTAACGTGCTCAACATTCTTTCTCAGATTTATTGTTCTTCATTTATTGTGCTTAGTTCACTGCTATTGTCCGACCTCGAGACCATCGAACTCGAGGCCCCCATCCCTTTGACAAGATTGGTTTGGTTATCATTACTCCTTATTTACGCTTATCATTTCTTGATTATTTACTAGTACTGATATAAATCACATATCTTTAGAACCATAAATCAAATATAATTGTTAACACCATTTTTGAGGTAAACAACATCCTTTTTTGACCCATTGAAATCCTTTATTCTCACATGGCTCTCTTTTACTTTATTCAAGTGAATGCCTAATTCTCGTAGAGTTGAGAATGAGAAAATGCTTACTCCCAATCCCCCTTCAACAAGCACGCGAGATAAGACTTTGTCATCATACTTGACAGTGATGTACATAGCCTCTTTGTGATCCATCCCCTGAACAAGATGTTTTTCCCATCTGAAAGGAAATCTTATTTTCTTCCACCATTTTCCTAATGGCTGCTGCTAGCACCTCAGTAGTAGTGTTTATTGGCATGCTCACTCTACTTAGAACCTTTAATAGAGCATCCGTGTTACCACCGGAACTCATCAATAAGTCCATGATTGATATGCGGGCATGGGTCTTCCTCAAAAGTTCTTCTATAAAATGTCCTTTAACCGGTATCTTCCTCCAAAACTCTCTTGGCTCTGCGTCAGCTATATTTCTCCTCTAATTCTATTTCATGATATAATTTCCTCGGATCCAGGAGCGTATCACATTCCTGACCGATTTATCCTATGAACGACTTTGATATCCGTCATCTTTCCCTTTCTGTTAAAATGATAAGTCCACATAATTGTTTTATATTTTCTTCTCCCTTCATCTTTAACAGCTACGATGGACCATTGTTGGTATGTCTGAACCATCAATGGATTTTTAGCTGCAATGTTATCAATGGAGTTTTCCGAAGGGGTGTCCTTGCAATTTCAGCATTCCTAGTAGTGACGATAGCCCCTTTTAATTCATAGTCCTCATATAATATGATCATGTTGGCTCCTTGGTTTCTGTGGTTTTGTAGTGGGTTATGGTTTAATTTTTTGGGGTGGGCCATTGGATATCTCCACTTTTAGTCAGCATTTCGATATCGTTCTTCAACCTATAACAATCCTTGGTTTCATTCCCATGAATACCTAAATAATAGCCGCAACACTTTCTTGCGTCGAAGTACTTGCTGGGTTGATCGGGGCTTGTTCCTTCCATCGGTTATATCAGTCTGACTCTTCCCAACCTCTAAAATAATTGGGATAAAGGCTCGGAAATTGGGGTAAAGTTTTTAGGATTTCTTTCCTCAAACTTTGGACCTTGTATAGGTGCGTAAGCAGGCTTATTTTGATGGGTGGTGGTTTGAACGTGGTCATATGGTCATGGTGGTTTTGATGTATATGTGCTCGGGATGGGTTGTAATAGGGATGAGTGTTGTATTATAGTTGGGCATTATATATTAGGGTATAGGTGGGTTGATGTGGAGGACGAGTGTTTGCGGGGCAGGGGTTGGTTCAACGAGGAGGACTTTATTGATAATAGGGGACAATCACTGTAACTTTTTGTTTCTTCTTCTTCCCACTGTGGATGGAACCAGATTGTATAGCCTTACTAGCAGCATTTAGCGGAGTCATTTACTGTATCTCTCCTGACTTAATACATTCTTCCAAGAAATCTTGACTAGTTTAGCGAACATCTGACCCATCATCCCCATCAATTTCGTGAAATAGATTCCCTCTTGAGTACAGATAAAATACGTAATCAGCTCGTTATCATCTAGTGAGGGTGTTACCTAGAAACTTCCGCTATCCAACGGCGAGCGTATTCTTGAAATGATTTCGATGGTTTTTTTTGTAGATTCACCAAAGTTAATCGGTTAGGGGGTGATCTCAGTGTTAAACCTAATGTGGTTCATGAAATCTTCGACCCTGTCCTACCATCCCTCCATTTACCAAGGTCCTGTTTGGTGTACCAAGTAATCGCTTCGTTAAAATCCTTATGAATAACTTCATCCTCAACTTCTCATTCTCCCCACTCCGATCAAATACGGACTGAACATACCTCTGATGTGTGGAGGTGTGTGCAACAGGTTTATACTGCGTATGGTTATCGGTGAAAGTGACATTGTCATGAGGAGGGATGTGGACCAAATTGCGGAGGTCACTGGCGGTATGACTTGCATTATGGCGGGTTCTGGTGATAGCAGTTGGGGTATTAGTTTCTTGTCAGGTTTATGAAGGGAAATGGTCGGGGATTGAATGTAGGTCCTAGGAATATAGGTCCAAAACCAGATTAGTGGACCAGTTGGTCGTGTAGCACACGAGTTAAACCTCTCAACAGACCTTGAGGAGTTACATCCAGTGTTTTATGTCTCAATGCTTCAGAAGTGGGTTGGAGATCCTTCCGGAGTTGTACCGGATGATGATCTACAGATCACCAAGAAGTTGACTTATGAGGAGGTACTTGTTGCCAAATTAGATCAACATGTTTGTCGGTTGAGGATGAAGGGTATTCCTTTATTGAAAGTGTTATGGCGGAAAAATTATGCGAAAGAGATGACATGGGAAGCTGAGAAGAATATTGGAGCCAGATATCCGCATCTTTTCACTACTCCATGTATTTAATAAATCTTTTCTTAATGCTTTAGCATACCTCAGTCAACATTCGAGGACGAATGTTCTTCAGGGGGGAGATTGTTACACCCGTACATATGTAATGTCGTATATTGTGTAAATGATTTTCAAATAATGATTTAGGTGAGTTTAAATTCATAATATGATGATTATATGATTTTTGCATATAGAATATAATGTTTGGGAAAAATTAAATTTAAGTTGCGGAAAGATTGGCTAATAATTTACTTTGTAATGACCCTTTTTTGAGAAATAATTACATGTGGTATATGAGGTATTTTGGGAACATATTTTATACCAACTTAATGTTTTTGGAATGTAGTTTCCAAATACCTAGAGCTTTCATTCATATAACGTCAAGATAAAGGGATACGAGTGTCATAAGAAGGGTCAATGAAGAACACGTGTGGTTGACTTTTCAACCTTACAATAAATAGAAGAGTTAGTATTATTTTCCCTCATTTTCAAGAAAATTCACGTAGAAGAAGAGTTTCCATAGATCTTCGTGAAAGTTCTTTAGGGTTTTGAAGAAATTCCATCATTCGTAACTCAAAATCTTAAGGCGAACACATCAATGTGATTCTTACGACATAAGTAGTACTTTGATGTCCTCCGTTTTCCTTATACCTCGAGATTTTGAAAGATAATCGTGGCTAAGAAATCTTTTCACCTCGGTATTTTAGCTATACGAGAATAATAAAGTGTTTGGATCAAGGGGAACAAGGTTTTGAAGTTATAACACAAGAGGTATGTAGGGTTTTCGTTTCATTTTCGGTATGATTTGGTTTAGCTATGTTCTAGCCTTTCTTCTTGATCCTCTAAGGGTTGTAGGAAGAAATTTTCATCATGTATTGTATCCTTGTATAGTATTCAATTCCATATGTGAAGTATGGAAGAAACTAGTTTAGGTTGGATCTTCAAAACACAACAAAACCAAAAAGGCGAATCGCCCATTCGGCTCATGCCATCCGGACATATGTTTGTTCCATTCCTTTGATATTTTTTTTACAACTAACTTTAATTTAAGATTATATAATCTTTCTGATGCTTTGATTATTCCTATATCATATTTAGACTTTCATGTCACGAGTTAGCCTTTATGAGTTCACATTACGTTCAGAATTCAGCATTGTCAATCGTTTGAAACTATTTTTGATAAATGGGTCTCCTTTAGTTTGATGTTATAATAGTGGATGGTAATCCGTTCCCGTGTATATTTGTGGTGCTTGTTGTTTTTTGGGATCATCCAGTTTTAGGGGAAACTTTGAAGAAATATTTGGATATTCGAAGAGTTGGAAATTTTTTGAGTTCGTTGGGTCTAAATTAATTCTAGATGTATACTACTGAGTTAATTAGACTTAGTATCTATTGTACATACTCAGCTTCTCCCTAAAACGGGGATAGGCTCCTCCATCCAACTTATGGACGATGAGCGCTAGATTACGTTTGTGATTCCATTTATGGATTCCTTCACGATCTCTTGAGTCCATATGATTTTTCCACATGTGTTATGCCTCATACACGCTTAAATTGATTATGCTGGGGGATATATCCCAAAGCCAGCGAGGCCTACTGATTATATGCTGGGGGAGATTTCCCAATACACTAGTAGGGCCTATTGATTATATATTTACTTGCTAGGGAGTATAGCCCATAAAGCCAGTCATCCACGTTATATTTGCATATATAGCTACAATTTGCATTGCAAGACTATACATGAGGCTATTTCAGATGTACAAATACCTTATTTGGGGAATATAGCCCATAAAGCAAGACAGAAACCAGTTCAAATAGTAGTTCCGTTTAAGCATAAACTTCGGTTCAGTTCCAGATCAATTGCTAGTTATGATTATTTTTTAGGTTTCACCTTATATTCAGATTTCCAACTTACAGTCATACGTTAGTATGTGTTACACATACTTTCCACCCTATATGCTTTATGCATATTGTACTCACGTTCCATCCGCGGCGATGCATTTCATGTTGCGCAAGTACATATAGATCACCATTTGAGCCACATAAGTAGGCCATCCACCAGGTGTTGGGTCACTCTGTTTACTCTAAAAGTTACTTATATTTTTTATGTGTACAGTCAACTAGTTTGGGTAAGGAGGGGGGCCTGTCCCATCTATTACTTGTTATGTTCAGCACTCCTAGAGGCCTCTAGATATACACCTCTACAATTAGTATGTTTTTATATGTCAGCTAGTGTTAGCCTTGTCGGGTTTCCAGATTGTATAGTTCTTATCACCTACGCTTGTTCTTGTTTAGTTTATCAGTTTATCAGTTTATATTCATGATTAGTAGATTATTAGTGGGTTTAGTGATGATCAACACTTAGTGTTAGTTATTCATCGCAACCCTATGATGGGGTGTGACATTAGGGTTTGGTTAGAAGGTCAAGTAATCCCTTGTTAGCGTGAGCAGATAATCATAATGAAGTTTGACTATTGTAGAAGAAGATACTTTCAGCAGCGGTACAAAAACTAACCACTATGTTTTTAAACTCGCAAAGTTTTCTTTGTTTGAAATAGGCACAGAAAAAATCGTTGTTTTTCAGATACCCACTCCCAGAAATGTGGGATTTAAGGTAAGTTAATTTTCAAGTTTTCATGACCCTCCTTGATGGTGGAATATAATTTTCAACTTTGCTGGATCCTCCTGGATAATGGGATTTAATTCTTGAGTTTCAGGATCCTCCTTCGGATGTTGTTATGGCACCTAGTCGTTAAGACTAGGTAAGCCTAACATGCATTGAGAACTAGCGGAAATAATAACTTAAATATCAAATTAAATTGTGAAACTATCATAACAAAACACCAACGGTACAACAGATGAATAACTCCCAAAATTTTGTGGAACTGAGTCATAAGTACTACAAGAGAGTATTGATAGTTTAGAAGTACAATACTATATAAACAGAAAGTAAACAGTAGAACATCTAAATACAAGGTGACTTCGAGTCCTACGAACATCGGGCAGGTGTACCTTTAAGTCTCTGAAATGGCTAATCAATCAGTGACGTCCATCACAGGCAGAAGTTCCTAGATCTGCACACAAAAAAAGTGCAAAAGCGTAATATCAATCCTAACCTCGATAGAGTAGTGATGAGGCTAGGTCAAGATGCCTACTAGGATAAGAAACCAAAATAGGATATAGCATGATCTAATAATGGAATGTGAGGAAGTAAATTTTAGATAAGCAGTTCGATAATATAAGTTAACGATGGAAATTTAAGCGATAAAGGCAACAAGAATTGGACACATGATGAAACAGTAGATAGTCAAACACAGAAAAATACAAGTGAGACAATAAAGAAAACAACAAGAGCTGCGAAACTAACATGCATCTTTTGGCATGGAATGTACAATAAGAATCACAATTGAGGTACCGCCTCATATTCATATTTCGCAACTTTAATCACCATCTATCTTTATATCATCGCATGAGCCTTATATTTAGTTTTAAAAATCATTTTTCCCAAAATAGCTACACGCGTTTAGCCCCCTTATATCGCTACGTGACTTCAAGAAATTCCCTTACTAGCAGCACACGTATCAAGCCCACCTTATCTCACCGTGCGTGTATCAACCCGTATCCTTATACCAATGTATGTGTATCAATATCACAACACAATAACAACTCACACTACAAGTGCCCATATGCCACAACCTGCAAAAATCAACAATATCAATATTTCCAAAACAAATATGTCACGACCCCAAAACCTAAACTGGCCGTGATGGCGCCTATCGTGAACTAGGCTAGCCAACCATTTCAGACTATCAATATATTTCATAATTTCCCAAAGATAGCTGATTTAAAAATAGCAGAATGAGATGAAAAAATTATACACCTTCCTAAAACCTGGAGTCAACTGTCATGAGCATCTAAGAAGTGACACATTCTAATACAAATCCTCTATTACAATAAGTCTGAGAAGTAAAGTACAAATGATAGAATAGGAAGGAGAAAGAGTAGTGTTGCGGACGCCGAGCAGCTACCTCACAATCTCCGAAAAATGATCCAAATTGGGTAGCTCAACTATCGCTCTGCCCCTGTACCTGAATCTGCACACAAGGTGCAGGGAGTAACGTGAGTACGGCAGTAAGTAACCAAAGTATCTAAAAACATGAGTGTAGTAACGAGCATTTGTAAATCATGAAAATCCGTATAATAAGTGACTGTGGAAATAAGTAAATCAAGTAATGAATTTACATTTTCGAGTATTTCATAAAACTCCAGTTCCCATTTAAAAATCTCGTATATATAAAAAAAACTTTATCATCAGAGGGTCAGTGTAAAGAAGAGTGAAAAACAGTAGTTTCATAAAATATAAGCCCCTCGGGCACAGTATCATTCAAAATAAAGCCTCGCGGGCAAGCCTCTCAGTCACTCGTGACTCTACTCTCATAAGTCAATGCTCACACTCAGCACTCTCACTCATCAGGTACCATATATCAACTATTGCGGCGTACAGCCCACTCCCATACGTATATATATATATATATATATATATATATATATATATATATATATATATATATATATATATATATATATATATATATATATATATATATATATATATATATATATATATTGCTGCGGCGCACAGCCCGATCCATATATAATGTTTATTGTTGCGGCGTGCAGCCCAATCCATATAATAGTCGACTGCGCTCACTGGGGGTGTACAGACTCCTGGGTGGACTCCTTCATCCCAAGCTCTCTATTGCTGCGGCATGAAACCCGATCCAATATATATATTGATGCGGGGTGCAGCCCGATCCATATATAATATATTTTTCTGTGGCGTGCAGCTCGATCCACATATAATACATATATATTGTTGTGGCGTGAAGCCCGATCCCCATATAATAGATATATATTGATGCGGAGTGTAGCCCGATCTGTACATAATGTATATATTTTTGCGGCGTGCAGCCCGATCCATATGTAATATATAACATATATATTTCTGCGGCGTGCAGCCCGTCCCACAACTATCCTCACATACTCGGCGCTCGGCCTAACACATATATACTGATAACTGCCCTCATATACTCGGCCCTCGGACTCATTACATATATACTCATAACTGCCCTAATATACTCGGCTCTAGGCCTCATTACATATATACTCATATCTGTCCTCACATACTCGGCACTTAGCCTAACACACATCTATATTGTTGCGGCGTGCAGCCTGATCCACAGATATCCTTACATACTCGGCTCTCGGCCTGATTCAGTCACCCTCACCAGCCACTTGGGAAATTCCCCTCGACTCACGGGACTCAGCCCGAAATACTTATCAGATTTTACAAAGGAGTGTGATAACAGTAAAAATAACATCAAGTCGAAAACATGACTGAGTTCACAATTGTTCTATCAAGATAGTGGTAGATAGTGTAGAAGTACCCCATGAGGGTCTAAACAGGTCGGAACAAGGCCCCAGACATGGAAAATACCCCTGAGGGTCTAAACAGATCGGCACAAGGCCCCAGACATGGCTCACAGCCCATAAACAAGTATAAACTTCTGAAAAAGAGGATGTCGTAAGGTTTCAAATCGAATATGCGGCTTAATAGTCGCTACAGGAAGGACCAAGTAACAATCCCTATCGGTGCACTCCCCCACGCTCCTCAGCTAGCTTGTGCGTCATCTATTTATCAACACAATAACAAATAACGGGGTGGCATACCCTCAAGTTTAGAGTTACAATCGTTACTTACCTCAAAACAGCCCAAAAGCTACTCCGCGATGCGCTTGCCCCTCTAATTGGCTATCGATTGCTCCGAATCTAACCAAAACTGGATTAACATCATCAATATATACTAAAGGAACACAACCCAATCGAAAATTATCAATCTATAGAAAATTCTCGAAATTCGGCCAAACCCGACCCTCGGGCCCACATCTCGGAATTCGATAAAACTTTCATCACTAGAATCCTCGTCCTCCCACGATTATATATATATACAAAGAACGCTAAAATCGGACCATAGTTTCCCACTCAAATCACCAAAAGAATTTTCAAAATTTTACCTCCCATTTTTCCCAACTTTTCTACTTTAATTCCTCAAATTGCATGGTGAAAATAAAGACAAGTTCATGAAATTGAACCAAAAATATTGAAGAACACATACCACAAGAACCCCACTGAAAATCTCGTCCAAAATCTCCTTCACCCAATCTCTCAATTGACAAAATGAGTCATGGCCAAGAGCCCCTGAAATTAGAAATTAAACTGTCTGCCTAGACTTTTCTTCATCGCGAACGCATCACATTGACCGCGTGCGCATAGAACAATCCAACAGGCCCCTAATTTTTACTCTACGCGAACGCACCAAAATCCATGAGAACGCACTGCTCCACCACCCCAGGCCTTCGCGAACGCATGGGCTCCTACGCGATCGCACAGGCCAATAGGCCTGGGGTCCTCAGGTTCTTCCTACTCTATGAGAACGCACACACACCCCGCGTTTCGCGATGGCCACCGTGCTCAACACTCCGCGTTCGCACCCCTTCGACCGTGAACGCACTGAACAACTGGCCCCCTTCCACTAAACAGTCTATGCGAACGCGAGCCCACTTCCGCGAACGTATAGCGCAAAACTCTACTGCAGAAACACCAGCAAACCAGCCAAGTTCCAAAACCAAAATCGATCCGTTAACCGCCCGAAACTCACCCGAGGCCCCCAGGACCTCAACCAATCCTACAAACACGCCCCATAACATCATTCGAACTTATTCGAGCCTTCGAAACACCAAACACGACACGAAAACACCAAAATTACATCAAATTCAAGCCTATGGACTTTGAAACTTCTTAATTCCGCCAACAAAGCCGAAACCATCCAAAACACATCCGATTGACCTGAAAATTTTCACACGTATCCAAAATGACATTACAAACCTTCTCCAACTGTCAGAATTCCATTCTGACCCCGATAGCCTATTTTTCACTGCCGACCATAAATCGCCAAAAACTAACTTTTACCAATTCAAGCCTAATTCTACACTGGACATCAAAACCACATTCTGAACACATTCCTAAGTCCCAAATAACCCCACAAAGCTATCCGAACCATAAAATCCGCATTCCGAGGTCGTTTACCAATGAGTCAACTTCCGATTGACTTTTCCACTATTGAACCAAGATAAGAGACTATGTGTCTCATTTCTCTCAAAAAATCGCTCCGAACCCAAACCAACTAATCTAACACAATGCAATGAAGCTGAACCACATATAATGAAGCGGAAATGGGGGAAAACGGGGCTAAACTTCTCGGAACGACCGGCAGGGTCGTTACAAAATATCCCATGGCTCAATCATAATGTGTAATGTGATCTCAATAACAACAAGATTAATGGGGGATACTCAAAAAGGAAAGATACCTCAATAATTAACAACTTCACCTTTATGTGATAATGGATTTTACGACTTCAACGACAATAACTCAGCAAGAAGATATACCATGAAATAAAAACTTCAAGTAAGAGTAATTCAACCATTAAAGGGGTAACAAAGAATTAAGGGGGATAGCCACTTCAACTAAAGCAACTAGGAGCAACTACAACAATAAAGGGTAGAACAAAGTGCTAGTGATGTCAATTAGAGCATGTAAGAGTAAATTTAACGATGAAAGGTGTAACATGTTATAACAAGTGCAATTAAGTACGTGGAAGAAGTCTAAAAGTGTAAACCGGTTAAATACCACATATAGACCGTGTACAAACTCCTCATCTTGTGTACACATCTTCCACATAATAAAATTATCACAAACAGACCAAATTCTAAGGGGTAGTTCCCCCACACAAAGTTAGGAAAGACACTTCCCTCTACTAGACCAACTCACCCCTCAAAAATAGATTTTCCCCTAAAATTCTCCTCCTTGCGGCTCAAATCTAACCAAAAATGACTTAATAATATCAAACAATGCAAGAGAGGCCAATAATAATAGATAAATCTTTGATCGTTACACAATGTTTACCTTGAAAATGGTAATTACAATTATATTTGATTATGTGGTTCTAAAAATACGTGATCTATTTTAATACCAGTTGTTTAAGCAGTAGATGCTGTGTATGAAGTGAGAAAAATGAAATAAGAGCGAAAGGAACGAAATTATGCAAACCGGGTAATGGGGATACCAACCTCGAGGGTGGTCGAAAGCCTCGGGGTCACGATTTAGAAGCTTTACTAGGGGCTACCGATAGCAGTATAACAGTATTGAATGCCTTAAGGATGGCCTATTTATGATCAATAATAAGAAATAAGTGATGAATAATTCAAGAACACAATAAGTGAGAAGCAGTAAATCAATGAAGCAATTATAGAGAATGTTTTAGCTAAGGAGAAGAGGATGTTCTTGTTCTTGTAATGAATATCCTGTGTGTTACAAAGTGAAAAAGGTCCCCTTTATCTATGAGGTTGAATCCCAACATAGTACATGCACAATTAATGTAAAGAGTATGGCTGGTACACCCATTTAATGCCACGGTATGGGTTGTACTATTTTGTGTATCTTGTCAGCTTTAACCACGTGCCCCTTGAGATTTCCCACCTTTCCATGTCGGCCTTCGATATGTATTGCATCGAGGTCGAGGACCTTCGATATGCATTGCCTCGAGGTCGAGGACCTCTAATATACTCCTCGATACCAAAACTCGGACCATCGAGCATTCATTCTTATCGAAATGGCTGTGAAATCGGGCTCTCTGATTTTAGCCGTATACAGATAGTCCTCGCGTTTCTTAGAATGAAGAGATAAGAAACGGTTTTGACCTTTTGCCTCTTCTACACTCCTACTATGACGTTAGTCTCTTCATAGCATTAAATTATGTGAAACGAAAAGCTGCGCAAAGGTCACTGTCAACACAATTCTTAAGAGGCCCACGAACCATCACAATTTCCGCTTTCTCGCTTAAAGAATGCCCAAAGGGCCTCTGTAAATACCATAATTACTTGCCTTTTCATAGTTTTTCATCTTCTTCATCTTCTCCAAACCTTCAAATTTTCACTAAGTGTTTTCCCTTCATATCTTCTGCCTGTGCACATTTTTCTCGTCTTCTCACTTCAAAACTCGATAGCTATCATGGCAAAGACCTCCAAAACAGTTCCACAAAAGGAGGGGGTTGCTTCTATATCATGCCCATCTAAGGGCAAGTCAAAAACCCCTCCTACCATCAAAGAAATGCATCCTTGTCCCTTTCGATGCCATTTCTGACTTTACAATAGAAAAACCCTTTTCTACACCGGGCCGATACGAGCCCATGAGCCGATACATAAGTGTAATGTCGGATGTATAGAGGGTCAAACTTGACTGCCACTGGGTGGAGGCAGCCCGAGTAGAGATTCCTACGGCTGACGAAAGTATAGTCACGCACAAGGCTAGCTTTCTCCGTGTATATACATACCCCTTCAACTTAGGCCCTGTAGATTCTTCTTCTCCACTGGTTGACCTGGTGATTCTTGATTTTTTCCATCAATACTGGGTGATATCCTTCCTTTTGGATGATTGTATATAAGTTTCTTCATATTAACAACATGGTCGAGGTAATGACCTTAGCCCTCGATCATTTGATCAGATTGTATAGCCCTCGACTCTTCTGCGGGGCCTTACTAAATTACACTGTCGATCCACCAAGGCGTTCCTCGCATGCATCAACGAGGATAGAGATCGGGTATGGATGAGCCGATTCGTCAAAATCAAAACCTCAGACATCGTCCCTGTTGACAGAATGCCATTCCCGGAGGTGTGGAATATGAAACGTAAGTACCCCTAAATCGAGCATGCTTTTGATATCTCTTTCTCTTTCGACTAATTTTCTTTAAATTGTGCAGCCACTGTTTGTTGTCCCGACACAGTTTAGGACCTTCCGGGGTGGATCAAATGGTTAGACTCCACTTTCCCATACAACAAACGCGTATGTCGTGAGCTAGCCAAAACACAATGGCAGGCGAAGAACCATGGTACGCTTTTGTTGCTATATCGTTTATATTCTTCGTAAGATCTTCTGCTGATGATGTTTTTTGACATAATATGTTTGTGCAGGACTTGGTGAAGGCGTGTTGATGAGGTTGCCCCCACCTGGTGATGAAGAGGCCCCGAAGGCCACCAAAAATTAGAAAAGCATGAAACAGGCCTAGGCGGGGTCCCCAAAAATCAAAAAGGCTAAAGACTCGGAAGCCTAAAACTGACGCCTCGGTCTTGTCTTTGATGGCCGCCAACAGCCTGCGCGCCGAGGAGGAGAGTGATGATGCCTACCCTTTGGTACAAAGGGAAAATCGAAGCACTAAGGCTTCAAAGGCTGTTGAGCTGTTGTCTGCTGAGCTAGAAGCGGCCGATGCGGACCCGCCATTCGTAGAGGAGACCCTCAAGGAAGATTTAGGCATAGTCCTCGATACACTCATCGTACATGGCACAATCCATATTGAGGAACTCGGGGGCTCGCTACTAGAGATTTCTGAGGTAGTGAAGAACCCTCGATGGAGGCCGACATCGCTGGTGGACTTCATTCGGGCCCGTCATTCTCTCTAGGGGAGATATGGGATGCTCAAGTTAGGGGTGTTCATGGTCCAGAGACCTCTCGTGGAGAGGATGACGCATTCAGAGACTACTTCGAGGGGGTAGATGAGGAGACCAATGTTGATGCCCTAGTTTCTCTCGAGGAAGATGAGAGGCTCCAAAAGTAGGTGACATTTTGAGAAGCAATATGCTATTCTCTGTTCTTTAATTCTTTCTTTCTGAGTTCTCTTCTCTGTGTTACAGGGGAAGAAGTTGTATGACCAAGCTTTCTCCAAGATACAAGATGAGTTTACTCATCGTGAGGAGGAGCTTGAGAAGCTTATGGCGGAGTTGGTCGAGCTAGGGGCTCTATGCGCTCTAAATGAAGAGGAATTGATCTACTTTCCGGCAAGCTCGAAGAGAGCACTTCAAGAAAGGGCCGACTTCTCCGAGCATGTACGTTAGTACCCATATTCTCATCCTTAGTTGTAATGCTTGGTGCTGATTGACCTACTTTCTTCTTTTCATATAAGGAATAAGGACGCCATGGTAGAGCGGCTTCGATAGGATGTTGTGTCCAAGGACACCGAGTTAGAGCTGGCTTGGCTGAATGATGCCGCAGCTTCGGAGAGGAGGTGCTTCTGCAGGAGCTATCCTCGGTTCAAGACCTTCTTTGAGGTGCTCAGGATGAAGCTGTTATGCTATCTATGATCAAGGCTGAGACCAGTGAATATGTCTCTTTGTACAAGAGAGATGTTGCTGCTACGAATGTCCGGGCAAAGGAGATACCCGAGAAGGTCGAGCTGAAGCTAGCTCGGGCAGTTGCTTATGCCCGGGCGTAAGCCAGGAGGCAAGCTTTCGAGGAAGTGAGTGCCAAAGGTGCAGATCTCTCTGCCGCTATTGAAGAGGCCAAGGCCCTGGAAGAAGAATTGTCAATGCCGAGCACATCCGATGAGGGCTCCGAAAGCGGCTCGGGTAGCAGTGAAGGCGAAGAGTAGATTTTCCTCCTCTTTTGTTTTTTCCTTTTTCTGTATGCGGTAACCTTCGGGGGAACTTTTTGTAAAGAACTGTTGTAAATCAATTTTTTGAAATAGAATATCCTTTGTCACATTTTGCACAAACTTAGTTCCAACAATAGGACTTTTATGCTTCGATTCATAGCTTCCTCGGAACTCGCACTTGCAATAGTAGATCCCCTCGAGATCGGACACCTTCTCGAGGCTAGGTCGGCATGCGAGATTTGAATCCTCCAACCCTTTATGATGATATAATTTATGTGACGTGACCATGAAGTGACCAAGGTGGCCCCACCAGGAAACTTCCCTAATTGTTATGATGAGTTGTCAGAAATTGAATGGCCTTCAAAGAAGTTGGTTGGCTACCTTTCGTTCTATAAATATTCTTGCTTCTCCTTCATTCTAACTCTTGCACCTGTGCAAAAACCTCATCTTTTCTTTCAACTTTCTCATCCCTTTCCCGTCTTTGTAAAAACTAGTTCCGCTCTTTCCTGTTTATCTATGCTTTGAGTAGCTATGGCCGTCGTGCCCGAATATGTTCACCAAGAAGAGGGAAATTCTTCCTCTGGCCCTAGCCTGGCTGGTGGTACACCTCCGGCGTATGGTGACCTGACCTCGTACTACTTCGTTCCGAAAAAAAACTTTGCATTAGAGAAACCCTTCGATGCCTTGGGCCATCGAGAGCATGCCTCGAGGTTCATTAAATCGGTAGAATAAAACCACCTCGAGCTCATGAGGAGTGAATGTGGCTGGGGGGAAAATGTTGTGTTGTGGATACACTCTCGAGAAGAGAACGTCATGACTTATGTTGAGGGGTTGTTGACCGTGTATACATGACCATTTACATTAGTCCCCCTTGACCAACTTGTGCTCGAATTCTACAAAAAGTACCGAGTCACCCCCGCACAGATTCATCCATCCTTTTAGCAGATAGTGCTGATGATGAGGTATTTCACCGAAAAGGCTGAACTTGAATTTACCCTCAGCCACCTCATTAGGCTATATCGGCCTCAGTATTGTCGAGGTCTAATTATTTTACGACGCCGGTCCACCGGGACTTTCATTTCCAATGATGAAGAGGACCGAAACGGAGGATGGATGAGTTGATTTGTTTGGGTGAGGACCATCAATATCATTCCAGTGGAGTTCCTGCCTTTTCCCAAAAAATGGAACTTCAAACATAAGTGCCTCGGCGTGCCTTATTGTCTTTTATTTTTATCAATTTATAAGAGTGTTTCCTTTTCTCGTTTTCAGCGGTCCCGTAGGTGCCCGGGGAGGTCCCCGATCTTGCGGACTGGACTCGGAAGTTGGAAGCTTCCTCGACATACGACGAGCGCAAGTGGCGTGATCTCTCAAAGGGCAGATGGTAAGAAAAGCACCACGGTATGAGTTATATGGTATCCCTTTTGATGATCTTTTCCTTTTGTGCGCACTAACTATGACATCGCATGTGTTGGTGGGTTTTCCAAAATGAGGTCGTGCACGTTCGAGGAGAGGGAAGGCCCGAGGGAGGACAATAAGCGAGGAAGGTCCTCTATAGGTGAGGACATTCTCGATGAGGTAGGGCCTTTTCGGAGACATAAAGGAGATGTTGTTGCTGAGGAGAGCTTTATATACGTTGTTCATTCTGTAGACGTCGACTCCCCTTGCGAGGATGATTCTATGTCTACGGCTCGAGCCGGGGGCCCTTCTGAGGTTGCCGATTCTGCCAGGCCTAGGACCTCTAATTTTGAAGAAGATGTTCCCCGAGAGAGACGGGGCAAGGGTCCTCCACCATCGTCTGCTTCTACCCTCGAATGTACTTCGAGGGATGCTCGGGACCAGGGACCGCCCGGACCAAGTGAGGTTTTGAGTGGGCATAACCCTATTGAGAGCGGTTCAACTAGGTCGATGGGTCCAGGCCACTAGGTGCATGTTCAACTTTTAAGGAGGCCCAACGGCTTTGTTCCGAAGTGAATTTTAATCGGACTTTCTGGTTTTTTAGCTATGAATCTTCCTTCTTTGAACTGAAGTTTTTCTTTTGTAGGTTTTTGACAAACTCAAGTTCGAGTTGCTCCATTGTGAGACCCGATTGCGGGAAGCTTTGGGTAAGAAAAAATCTCTCAAGCTTTTTTGTAATGAGAACACCAAAGAGTTGATACATCTTCGGTTTGATTTGCATCGAAGCCGGATTTGTGAAAGCAAACTCGAGCGTCAGGTAACCCTTACCCTGAAGGGGTACGTGCTTCCTTTCTCACTTTTTGGAATTAACGCTTTGGTGCTTCAGTTACAGGAAAAGACAGAAGCGTTAGAGCGCCTTTGGGGCGAGGTTGGGCAAGTTAGGTCTGAATACTAAGCGTTGAAAGCGTAGGTAGGCGTATATGTTGTGGCCCAAAGGAATGCTTTGGCCAAGGTTGCTGCCCTCGAGATACAACTTTGCAATGGCCGAGAAGATAGCTCAATTCAGTCGAGCAGGATTGCCAAGCTCGAGGCTGATCTTCTAAGTATGAAGGCCGAGGTTGTGGATGCTCGAGCCGGAGCTGAGGAATTTTGAGCGAAGAATGATAAGAAGGTGGTTGTTTACTTGAAAGATGCTCCTGACGCTCGGACTGAGATGAGAGGAGATTTCTACAGAGAGAGAAGGGGAAATGAGTATTCCCGATGCAAGTCTCAGAGGGAGACCCTCGAAGATATACATGCTAGGGGCTTTGACCTCTCGGAAGAGATAAAGTAGGCCGAGGCGGACGAGATCGACGCCAAGTTTTTCCTTTCTTCTTGAGCTGGTGCTGGTATTTGAAGGCCGTCGTGGGAGCTGACCCGAGGGGCCTTTGAGGGATTTGGTCCCGTGAGTAGACTAGATTTTATGTTTTGTTTGTTTGCATAAGACTCGTGTGGGAGTGTTGTAAATATGAATTTGTACACATATATATATGAAAAATTCTTTGGTTTGATTTGCTTGCCGATAGTTATCCCGATGGATTGGACTTTGAGATGAAACCCTTGGGGTTATAAATTGGCCCTGAGGCTCTTTAAGCTGGAGACTTGGGACCTTATGCTTTTTTGTCCCTGAGGCGCTATAGATAACCGTATAGGGCTTAGTCTTCGAGTTGGGTTTTGACTCTAGCTCAACGGCCCTCAAATTTTCATATTGTCCCTGAGGCGCTTTGGGTCGGTATGACATGTAGCTGGCGACTTGGGCTCTTACGCGTAAGGTCGATACGACTTCTAATATAGCTGGCGACTCAGGCTCTTATGCTTTTTTGGTTGGTACAACCTTTAATGTAGCTGGCGACTTGGGCTCTTACGCTTTAGGTTGGTAATACCTTTGACCAGTTCTTTTTGAAGTTTTTCGAAGTAATTGGAGGCCTGTGATTTTATGGCAATAGTCATATGTCTCCGAGTTGCGTTAGCTTGGCCGTAGCCTTATGATGGTGGTCACTGTATTTGGCCGTAGACTTCTAGTCCCCGAGTGAGATATCCATGGAGTCTATATCGAGGGTATGCCTTTTGGGTCTTACATGTTCGATATATAGCCTTGACGTTTATATGGGGTCTATGCTTTGGGTCGGTATGACCTGTAGATGGCCACTTGGGCTCTTACACGTAAGGTCGATACGACAAGCTGGCGACTCGGGCTCTTACGCTTTAGGTCGGTATGACTAGCTGACGACTTGGGCTCTTATGCTTTAGTTCGGTACGACCTTGCTTAAGGTATTACATTTTTGATGTTGCTCGTAGAGGGCTTACGAGTTTGAAGTTACCTGCCCTGAGGTCTTACGACTTTGGTGGTAGATAGATCGGTGAGTCGACAGTCGGGGACAGTCCCCAAGTCGGAGTTGATATTGACTCGAGGAGGACTTATGAGCTTGAAATTACCTGCCCTGAGGTCTTACGACTTTGATTTTTTGGCGACTGGATAGAGTGACTGACGAAGACAGTTCCTGAGTGCTTGCTAAGTTTTTGTCCATGGGGCTGTCTTTTGTGAAAATAGCAAACTCTTTGATGTTGACATATTTCAATGATAGAAGGTACTTCTCTGATTACTTGGTACAAGTAAACATGTTTTTACCATCGAGGGTTCGGTTATTCTATGCGGACACGGTTCATTCGTGTTTGGTCTGATACATCATTCTCCTGTCAAGACCCTCTTTGGCATATTCCAGTGATTTCCCGGGGGGATGCCCCTCAATATTCGAGGTTGATCGAAGAGAAGCCTTGAATACTTGGTGAGTTCTCCTTAGGTAGCATATGAATGTTGCCTCGTTAAAAACCTTGCCAGTAAAACCCTTTTGGGATAAAATCTGACGTGAGGGAAAAAGAGTGCAACGCATGCTTTAAAACCTAAGGCCTTCGAGCTGAGGGGTGCTTCGACTCCTTTCAATCGAACACATGCACGCAGTTTAGCGTAAAGTGTGAGAGAAAAAGGGATGGGGTTGTACCTTAGCTGCGATGGCGCTCGGGCCTTGATATGCTTTGGTTATGAGTTCTGGGGACGCGGCACGGTCCTTTATTTGTTCCTACGAGGATGTAGTTAGTGATTTTTACTTGGCTATTTGCTTGTTTTTTGGCTCCTTGGATGTATAAGGTGTCGGTGCCACATCGTGCACTGCGAACATTTCTTTTGCTGCGTGCTACTCTCCGTATACTATTTTTACAGCATCCTTCGTAGGGAACTTCATCATTTTGTGAAGAATTTATGGCAACACCCTCATATTGTGGATCCATGGCCTTCCAAGAAATGCGTTGTACCTCATGTCACCTTCGATGACATGAAACTTGGTATCCTAAATTGTGCCGGCCACGTTGACCGGGAGGATGATTTCCCCTTTCGTTGTTTCGCTTGCCATGTTGAACCCATTGAGGGCTCGAGAGGCGGGTATGATCTGGTCAAGCAACTCGAGTTGCTCTACCACCCTCGATCGAATTATGTTGGCCGAGTTACCTGGATCTACGAGCACACGTTTAATTTGAAATTTATTGAAAAGAAAAGAAATTACTAGTGCGTCATTTTGAGGTTGAGATAAGGTCTCAATGTCGTTTTTGCTGAATGAAAGGGAGTCTTCAGGTATTTAGCTCCGAGTTCTCTTTTTTCATGATGATGGATACTTTCATTTGCTTAAAAATGGGTCCCTGGGGGACGTCAACTCCACCAATAATGACGTGGATGACGTGTCGTGGCTCTTCTATTTTATTTTTCTGGTTTCCCTCTCTTACCCGAAATTAATTTTTAACTCGGTCGCTGATGAATTCTTGAAGGTACCCTTTGCTGATTAGTCTGGCCACCTCTTCTCGAAGTTGCTTTCAATCTTCAGTCCTATGATCGTGGGTATCGCGATATTCACATCTCAACTTGGGGTTCCTTTGTTAAAGATTTAATAGCTCGGTCTCGGCCACCTAGTGTCCCTGATCTTTCTTATGGCCGATATGATGTCTGAAACATCAATGTTGAAGTTGTATTCAGATAGCCGAGGTGCTTCTACTGGCCCTGCATTCCTGTCAAACCCCGCTTTGCTCACGAGTCCCCGAGGATTCTGTCCTCGGTCCATCCTTTCGTCACTCTGAGGTATGTTCTGTCTCGGGATATTTCTCCGATTTTCTACGTAAGGTTGATACCTTTCTTTGTTTGGCCTTGGATTTCTTCCTAGTGTACACCGAGCCCTAGGGGGATTCCAATTGGTCGTCCTCGGCCCTAATCTTCAACTGGTACATATTGTGCACATCATCCCAAACTATGGCGGGGTACTCGATCAAATTTTGCTTCAGCTGATTCGAAGCTATCGAGCTTCTCTCACTCAAGTCCTGAGTGAAGGCTTGTACCGCCCAATCGTCAGGGACCGGTGGTAATTCCATCTGTTCCAGTCGAAAGCGGGACACGAACTCCCTTAACATCTCATTCTCCCTTCTCTTGATTTTGAAATCATCAGATTTTCTTGTAGCGACCTTGATGGCACTAGCATGTGCTTTCACAAAGGAGTCCTCCATCATGGCGAATGAATCTATCGAGTTTGGGGGAAGGTTATGATACCACATGGCCCCTTTGGATAGCGTTTCTCCGAATTTTTTCAATATAACAGATTCAATCTCTTCGTCTCTCAGGTCGTTCCCTTTCACAGCACAAGTGTAGGCAGTAATGAGCTCATTGGGGTCCGAAATTCCGTTGTAATTCGGGAGATCGGGAATTCGGAATTTCTTCGGGATAGGCATCGGAGCTGCACTTGACGGGAATGGCTTTTGCACGAAATTTTTTGCACCGCTCAAAATCGGGGGTGCACCTGGGATCTGATCGACCCTTGAGTTGTAGGTCTCCACTTTTTTGTCGTTAGCTTCTATCTTGTTTATGCCTGATTCAATTCTTTTTGCGAGGTCTTCGAGCATCTTCATAATGGCGGGGTCGGCTGCTGATCCATTATTTCTCTATCTTTCCTGTGCCTGTTCGACTCAAGGAGCCGTTTCTAGTGGTGTCGTGCTCGGGGTTCTCTGGTGGCTTTGTAGCTGAGCAATATCCATCTGTTGTGTCTGCAACATTTCAAAAATAACCTAAAGGCTAACTTCCCTTTACATTTGAGCAGGGGTTCCCTGTGCTTCACGTTGGTCTTCTTCACGAACGCCTCCATTTATATGAGAGCTTACATCGACATGTTGAGCGTTTCCGTGAGCCTTCATTGACAGGGATTTGCACTTGTGCCCATTCAGGGTATTGCGGTGGCACACCCGCACCTGAGGCAGCTGCACCATTTTCTCCGTGGTCCTCAGGACCGTTGTTTTCATGTGTGTTTACTGAGTTAGACATTTCCTGACCTAAAATGGAAGATTCTTGGGTAAGAAAAAGTGTGATGTATAACTTGTGTTTATAGAAAACCAGCACTAGAAAAATCACTATTATTTTTAGCCCCACGGTAGTCGCCAAACTATTTACCTTGAAAATGGTAATTACAATTATATTTGATTAAGTGGTTCTAAAAATACGTAATCTATTTTAATACCAGTTGTTTAGGCAGTAGATGTTGAGTGTGAAGTGAGAAAAACGAAATAAGAGCGAAAGGCACGAAATTATGCAAATCGGGTAACGAGGAGACCTGCCTCGATGGTGATCGGAAAGGCCTCGGGTTCGATCTTTAGAAGCTTGACTAGGGCCTATCGATAACAGTATAACTGTATTGAATTCCTTAAGGATGGCCCATTTATGATCAATAATAAGAAATAAGTGAAGAATAATTCAAGAAGTCAATAAATGAGAAGCAATAAATCAATGAAGCAATTATAGAGAATGTTTTAGCTAAGGAGCAGAGGATATTCTTGTTCTTGTATTGAATATCATGTGTGTTACAAAGTGACAAAGGTCTCCTTTATATATGAGGGGGAACCCCAACATAGTACATGCGCAATTAATGTAAAGAGATATGGCTGGTAAAGCCATTTAATACGATGGTACGAGCTTGTACTATTTTGTGTATCTTGTCAGCTTTAACCATATTTCAATAGGGAATTTCCCGCCTTTCCATGTTGGCCTTCGATATGTACTACCTCGAGGTCGAGGACCTCCAATATGCTCCTCTATACCAAAACTTGGGCCATCGAGCCTTCATTCTTATCGAAATAGTCGTGAAATTGGGCTCTCCAATTTTCGTCGTATACACACAATTCCCATAAAGTCAACCCCAAGCTCGCACGCTCAAAACCGGGGTCTAATGGAAAATTTCGACCACCCATGACCCCACGAGTCCATATATGTGTTTTGTTTTCAAGTACGAGTATGCATCGACTCTCGAACTCAACTCTTCATTTTTCAAACTTTGAAAAAAATCCAAATTTTCCTCTATGATTCTCATAAGATTGATGTTAAACCTAAGATATAATCATGAAATCTTTGGAAATTGAATGTGCTGACTTAGTCAGCCTATTCACAATCACCCACACTGCGTCAAATTTCTTCAGAGTCCATGGGAGCCGAACATCGAAATATATGGTAATGCACTCCCACTTCCACTCGGGAATCTCAGGGTTCTGAAGAAAACCTCCCGGCCTCTGATACTCATACTTCACTTGCTAGTTGTTCAAGCATCGAGCCATATGTGCCACTATATTTTTCTTCATTCTTATCCGCCAATAGTGTTGCCTCAAATAAAGATACATCTTAGCATCATCAGGATTAATGGAATACCGCAAACTGTGGACCTTCTCAAGAATCAACTCATGCAAACCATCTACATTAGGCACACATATCCGGCGTTGCATTTGCAACACTCCATCATCTCCAATGGAACCTCCTTAGTTATTCACTATCCTTAAGGACAAGCAAATAGGGGTCGTCATACTGATGCTCTTTGATGCACTCATATAAGGAAGATCGAGAAACCATGCAAGCAATAACCCGACTACTCACTGAAACATCAAAACTCACGAACTGATTGGCCAAAACCTGAACATCCATGGATATTGGCCTTTTTTATGCTGGTAGATATTCAAAACTACCCATACTCTCTGCCATTCTACTCAAGGCGTCAGTCACCATATTGGTCTTCCCGAGATGATAGAGAATAAGGATATCATAGCCTTTCAGCAACTCTAACCATCTCTGCTGCCACAAATTGAGATCTTTCTTCTTGAACATATCCCGGAGACTCCGAGGGTCGGTATAGACCACACATGCAACACCGTACAAATAGTGCCTCCAAATCATCAATGCATGAACAATACCTGTCGGTTCTAGTTCGTGCACCGGATAATTCTTCTCATGAACCTTCAACTGCAAGGATGCGTAGGCAATAATCCTACCGTCTTGCATCAATACTAAACCAAGCCCAATATGCAATGTATCAGAATACACAATGTAAGTCCCCGAACCCGTATGCTACACCAACACTAGGTTGTAATCTAAGCATTCTTGAACTTATGAAAGATCGCCTGATACTCCTTGGACCATCTAAACGGAGCACCCTTCTAGGTCAATCTAGTCAATGGTGTAGTAATGGTAGGCCCAAATGACATCATAAGGAACTCGTATTGACCATACAAAGTATTGAAGGCAGACTTCAGAATATCAGGGTCCCAAATCTTCAGTTGGTGTTACCCTGACCACAAATCAATCTCCGAGAACAGTCTGGCACCCTGAAGTTGGTCAAATAGGTCACCAATGCACGGTAATGGGTACTTGTTCTTCACTGTAACCTTTTTCAACTTCCTATAATCAATACACATCCACATCGATCCATTTTTTTTCCTTACAAACAAAACCAGATCAACCCAATGTGACAACCTAGGCCAGATGAAACCCTTATCAAGCTACTCCTGCAGTTATTCAATTAATTCCTCAACTACACTAGCACCATACAATATTGTGGAATTGAAATGGGCCCAGTGCTCGGCACCAGGTCAATTCCAAAATCGATATCTCTATCGGGGAGCAGGCCTGGTAGCTCTGCTAGAAACACATCATAGAAATATCTCACTACCGGAACTAACTCAACGGTAGGAGTATCAACACTAACATCCCTCACAAAGGCTTGATATGCCTCACACCCCTTCTCAACCATCTTTTGTGCCTTAAGGATGGACATAACCTTACTCTAAATATAATCCAATGTACCCCTCAACTCCAACCACGGCAAACCTGGTATAGCCAATGTCACAGTCTTGGCGTGACAACACAGAATAGCATGATAGGGTAGAACTAGTCCATGCCAAAGATCACATAAAAGTCTACCATATTGAGTAAAAATATATCAACGCTGGTCTCACAACCACCAATAATAACTAAGCATGATAGATACACATGGTCTATAATAATATAATCCCTTACGGGCATGGACACGAATGCATGAGAACTCAATGAATCACGAAATATAGCCAAATACGAAGAAAAGTAAGATGACACAATACCTGTAATGATAGCATCCGATGAAACCGCCTTTATCCTACTAGGAAAAGCATTGAAATGACTCTGGCCTCCCCCTCTAGGGCGACCTCTACCCGCCTGACCTCAACATTTTAGCTGGTATGGCAGGTGGAATGACGACTGGGGAAGAACCACGGCATGCGAGCTGTGTGGACACTGTGGAGCTTGTGTAGTCTGTGGAGGTGCTCCCCAACTAACTGTAGGTCAGTCACTCATCATATGTCTGGTATCACTATACATAAAACAAGCTCTCGGTAGGTGTTGGTGCTGAAACTGACCCTATGCCGATTGACTAGACTGACCGCTGAAGGCACCCTGTGCAGGAGGTGCACTAGAAAGTGGCTGAGAAAAATGGGCAACCTGGGACCTCGGAGTAGCAGGCGAACTGTGATTACCTGGAAGTGTTGATTGAACTGGGCGGCTCACACAGACTTTGCCATGACGGGCTACAACTGGACCGCGGGCACCACTATATCTTGCAGAATCTCGAGGCCACTTGGCCTCTTTGTCCCCCTTCTCACAGCCCCGCATACCCTCCAACCTCCGCACGATCTCTACCATCTGCTGATAGAGAGTATCTGTCTCCAAATCTTGAGCCAAGCTGAATCTAATACCATAGTTGAGTCCTTTGATGAAACTGCAAAATTTTTCTCTGACTTTAGAAACCAAGGTAGGTGCATGTCGGTATAGCTAACTGAATCTGATAGCATTCTCTGACACTGTCACAGTCCCCCAATGCAGTTTATCAAACTATGTGTACCATGCATCTCGAAGGGTCTGGAGAAACAACATCTCTCAAAAACAACCATGAGAACATAGCCTAAGTGAGTGGGGCATCATCAGGTGGTATACCCTCCTCGTATGTTTGCCCTCACTTATACACTGTTTCTAACAACTAAATTTTAGTAAAAGAAACTATGCTCACCTCCATAAATCCCATGGTGTAGAGAATACACTGGCACTTCTCTGGAAAACCATGCGCATCCTTGGTAGTTATGCCACTGAAATTAGGAGGATCGCACTTCTTGAACCTTTTGAGTATCCTCTACGCGTCCTCAGACGCCATTGGCCTGACCTTAGGCTGAGCCGGAATAATTGGGGGCACTAGCATAACATCAAGAACTTGATTAGTGTGGACCCGCTGCTCATGAGTACGGGCCTTGGGAATCTGTGCTCCTCCCCAGGCTTGAGATGTGGCTGGTGCAAGGAGAATCAATCCACCCTAAGCAAGAGTGCGAACATGCACAGAAATTGGGCTAGGGTCTCTTGGAGCTGAGGGACAGTACCTGACTCCTTGGGTGCCTTTCCGCTAATCAAAGCTACTGGTGGCTCCCCAATCACTACTTGGACAGTTTCTATGGCTACAGCACGTGCCCTTCCTCGGTGTCGCGTGGCTTTAGCAGGGTGTGCATGTGTCTGATCATCAGATCCAACAAGACGTGTCCTCACGATCTATGAGAGATTAGAAGACAAAGATTCAGATTTTGAAGTCAACCAATTCGCACATAAGGAATCACAGAAGTGGAATTACCTAACAGTTATGTATCCTCTCGAAGATAAGTATAGACGTCACTATACCGATCCGCAAGACTCCACTAAACCTGCTTAAGACTCGTAACACCTATGAACCGAGAGTTCGGATACCAACTTGTAACGGCTCCAATTTCCCACCTTAGGATGTCGTGATGGCCCCTAGTAAGTAATACTAGGTAATCCTAACATGCATTAAGAGATAGTACAAATAACAAGTTAAACATCAAATTAAATTTTGAAACTATCATAACAAAACCCCAACGGCACAACTAATGAATAACTCCCAAAATCTGGTGGAACTGAGTCATAAGCACTACAAGAGTGTACATATAGTCTAAAAATACAATACTATTTGAATAGGAAGTTTATAGTAGGATATCAAAATCAAAAGGTGACTTTAAGTCATGTGAACGTCAGACAGGTGTACCTTGAAGTCTCCAAAATGGCTAATCAATCACTGGCGTCCCGTACGGGCACAAGTGCATGGATCTGCACAAAAAATGTGCAGAAGCGTTGTATGAGTAACAACAATTGTACATAGTAAGTATCAAGCCTACCCTCGGTAGATTAGTGATGAGAACATGTAAATATGCCTACTAGGATACGAAAGCCAAAAGGGATACAACATAGTCTAATAATTGAAAGTGTGAAAGTAAATGACACATAAACAGTTCAATAATATATGGTACAACAGAACTTTAAGCGATAAAGGCAACAAGTAGAGGACACATGATGAAACAACATATAGCCAAACATGGAAAAATACATGTGATACAATGAAGAGAACAACAAAAATTGGGCAACTAACAAGCCTCTTTTAGCATGGAATGTACAACAAGAATCACAACTGAGGTACCGCCTCATATTCAAATTTCTCTACTTCAATCACAATCTTTCCTTATATCACCGCATGAGCTTTATATTTTGATTTAGTAATCATTTTTCCAAAAATAGCTACACGTGATTTAGCCCATTTATCTCACTGCGTGGCTTAAATTAATTTCCTTACTAGCAACATGCATATCAAGCCCAATTTATCTCACTGCATGTGTATCAACTCTTATCCTTATACCACTCTATGCGTACTAATATAACAACACAGTAACAACTCTCACAACAAGTGCCCTATGTCACAACTTGCCAAAATCAACAATACCAATATTTTCACCACAAATAGCCCATGGTCCAATCACAATTTGTACAATGATCTCAATAACGACAAGATGAACGAGGGATACTCAACAAGGAAAGATACCTTAACAAATAACAAGTTCACCTCAGTGTGATAACGCCTTTTGCGACTTCAACACAAATAACTTAACAAAAAGATATTCCACGAAATATCAACTTGAAGTAAGATTAATTCAACAATTAAAGGAGTAACAAAACAATAAGGGAGATAGCCACTTCAACTAAGGCATATAAGAGAAACAACAACAATATAGGATAGAACAAGTGCTAGTAATTTCAAGTAATGCATGCAAGGGTAAATTTTATTATGAAAGATGTAACAGGTTATAACGAGTTCAATTAAGTACATGGAAGAAGTCTAAACTGGTCAATGTCACGACCCAAATTTCCCTCCGTTGGGTATCGTGATGGCACCTAGTCTTAGGGACTGGTAAGCCTAACAGTTACTAAATAACAAAAATAATAAAAGGAAAACTAACAGTCCAAATATAGAATCTCAACTGAATGAACAAACTTTTCCAAAACCGGTAATACAAGTCATAAGCTCTACGAATCTTCTTCAACTTCTAAGTACAACTTTTTGGAACTAAGTACAACAGTGTATGCCATGAATATAAAAATGACCGAACGTTACATCTATATAAGACTTCACGGAATAATTTATAACAATGACAATATAAAGTGAAAGGAAATTACATAAATCAATCACGAAACATCATAAAAATACACAGAGAGATGGACAGCAAAACAAGCCGAATCGAAAGGAAACTCAATACGATAGAGAACACCAATAACTCAACTCCACGTTGGTTTTTCCACATCGGGCCTTAGCCATTAAAATCCATAATTGGTAGGAATCATTAAACAACAGTTCATATATAAAACTTTTACAAGTGAAATCATTAGTATGTAAGAGTTTCCTTTGAAAACATACTTTCTCCAAGAGCAGATATAAGTATATTTAATAGAGAGAATTACGTAAAACATAGTTTGTTTCAAAATACGAAACTTCTCAAAGATGCTTCCCAATAAATGACTTCCAAATATCATTTTAGGCAAGGCTAGTGCTTTTCAAATATACCATCGATATAAAAGTCATTCAAGTATAATAATTTAAAAATCATTGCTTTTTCAATAATACTTTTCAATAACATCCCTTGATCAAAATCTCCTCAAGATTTATCCACCGTAACTCATAAATATCCATGCAGTACAGGAGGAATATCAAATCTTGCCAATAAATGCAGTCAGAGATCAGTAGGAATATCCAAATTTAGAACAACGGATTAGAATGTAAAGACAAGTGCACGGCATCACCCTTCGTGCTTCTACTCTCATCCTCACCGAAACAAATGCACGACATCACCCTTCGTGCTTTACTCTCATCCTTACCAAAATAAGTGATTGGCATCACCCTTCCTGATATACTCTCATCCTTACCAAAACAAGTGCATGGCATCACCCTTCGTGCTTAAATATCATAAAATGGCACGTCATTATCCTTCGTGCTTTAATATCATAACATGCCACGACATCACCCTTCGTGATTTTACACTTTCATGCTCACAACAAATGAATAAATAAATACACGGCATCACCCTTCGTGCTTTATACTCTTCCTCGCCCAAACAACATCAAGAGCAACAGTTTTGTAAGGAAAATCAACAATAAGAACCATAAACACCACATCCCGGCAAGGGAGTCAACAATACAAACAATATCATTAACAACACATGCAGTAATAGAAACCATAACATCCCGGCTAGGGAGTCAACAAGGCAAACAACAACATCAACAACGGAATAATAGGAGAAACAACACAATCCCGGCAAGGGAAACAGCTATAACCAATCTCACCTAAACAGTTAACTTCACAGAATAAACTCAACTTCAACAAAGGCCCAGTAATAGGCAACATCAAGGAAATACCAATAACATAATTGTCTAACAATTAGACCTAAGTAGCACTTAAGGGAATAGTCATATAAATCACAATGTAAGACTCACGGGCAAGCTTGAATCTAACGAATAGATGTTCCAACTACGGCTAGTCAACAATAAGGCTAGATGGCACCAATTATAGTCAATTAGGCAAGCTAGGAAGAAAATATAGCATGATGATGAGAGAAGTAGAATATTCAGTTAAGTCAAGTAAAGTCAAATAGCCAACGAAAGAATCCGAAAACAAATAATTCTAATTTAAACAGGAAGGGATGAAATTAACAACCAAGGATTCAAATGTAACAATTACAAATCATACACAGATAATATATGAACCCACGAATCCTAAAAGGACAATCTAATTGCAAATAAGTTCGAGTACACACTCGTCACCTCGCATACTCGGATTACAATCAACAAGGAAAACTCAATCCTAAGGGGTAGTTCCCCCACACAAGGTTAGGCAAGATACTTACCTCAAAGACGACAACCTGGTACTCAAAAATAGACTTCTCGGGCGAAAAGACCTCCGGACGGATCAAAATCATCTAAAACAACTTCAAAATACACATAAAACGTATAAGGAACTATTCCTAATAATAAAGTTTCAATATTTACAAAATAATAAAAATTGACCCAAAAGTCGACCCCGGGCCCGCACCTCAGAACCTGACAAATTTTACAAATTTCGATTACCCATTCCGATACAAATTTACCCATACTAAATTTAGCCAATTTTGATAACATTTGGTCTTTCAAATCATGAATTTTTATTTTTGAAGTTTTCTTTCAAAACCCACAACTTCCTCAACCCAAAACACAATTTAAATTATGGAAACAAGAACTAATTCATGAAATATAATTTAACTCTTGTGGAAGAACACTTACCCATTCGATTTGTGTGAAAACTCGTCAAAAATTGCCAAGAACCGAGCTCTAGAAGTCAAAATATGTTAAAAATGGATTAACCCTCATTTTTGAAGACTTATATTCTGCCCATATCTTTAATGAATTGCGATCGCGGAGAATTAATTGCGACCGCGGAGAAGAAAAGGAAGGATGTCCAGGCTTAAAGCATCACGATCGCGGAGAACGTAATGCGATCGCGAAGAGGAACGATTATCGCTGGCCAAAGTGCTCTATGTGATCGCGTATGAGAAGTTACCTGCTGCCTAAATTTCTACACTACGTGATCGCGAAGCATGGAATGCGATCGCGTAGAAGAATAATTCGATGCCCCAGTAGAAACACTATGCGAACGCGATGGTGCATCTGCGAACGCGGAGAATGATGCTGTGGACTTGCGCGATCATGGACCTGTCTATGCGATTGCGATTAATAAAACTGGGGTGACCAATATTACTCTATGCGATCACGGATGTGCATATACGATCGCATAGAAGAAAACACCAGATAGCAGAACAACAATGCAAAATAGGGGAGAATTGACCCGAAGCCCATCCGAAACACACCCGAAGCCCCCGGGACCCCGTCCAACCACACAACAAGTCAAATAACCTAACACTGACTCGCTCGAGGTTTCAAAACACATAGAACAACACTACAACGATGAATTAAACCAAAAATCATTGAAATTCCTCAAAACTTCTTTAAACCTTAAATTTTGCATTTACGGTCCGAATCACATCTAATGAAGTCCGTTTCTTACCAAACATCACATATATGGCACAAATATTATGTCGAATCTGTACTGGGCTCCGGAACCATAATACGAGCCCGATACCACAGGTTTCATATATAATTTCATTTTGAAAAACCTCCTTTATTTTCAGAAAACAATTTCTTTTAAAAAATTCATTTCTCGGACTTGGGACCTCGGGATTCGATTCTGGGAAAACGCCCAAGTCCCATATTTTCCTACGGACCCTCCGGGACCCTCAAATCATGGGTCTGGGTCCGGTTCCGTTTTTCCAACCCACATAAGCCCGATGAAACACATAAGCCCGATGAAACACATAAGCCCGATGAAACAATCACAACCGCAATATAGCCTTCCCATCACCACCGATAAGACTCATACCTCTACTTCTCACCCTCTACTCATTTACAGAAGACCCGATTCTAAATCCATATCCGGCATTAGCCTCAGTCAGCTGCATCAACTCATGACTACACCCACAAGGCACGACCACACAACATAGTACATCACACACAGGCTCATGTAACACTTCTGATCACAATAGCTGCCCGAAATCAACTCGACATTGGCAATTAGCCCCGCATCTGAAAGAACTCTGTTTCGAAACCACATAACACTGATAATGATGAAATGAACACGAAGACTTCATTATAAAATACCCGAGTCACCAGCCACAACTGACACCACCGGGCACACATCCCGTAACTAAACTAAAGAAACACATAACGAAATGACTGAACATGAAAATAGAAACATATAAAGGAACTATCAGACAAGCCCATGGGCACAACTCTCTATCAATACCGACTTACAAAAATCAATATAACAAGGAAGAAGCAAAGCATACGAACAAATCACAAGGATATCATCCTAATAAAATTTCAACTGCGGTACTCAGCCCAGTCCAAACATATCGAATTAAAAATATCACGAGGACCTCGTTCTCAGCCCTGAATCACATACCTAAATTATATCACACCAATTGAAATTCTTCCACTAGTTCATCTCAGCTGATAAAATCATAGCGCTAACCGAACTCACCATCTCGATGGAGTATCAAATCACAACTCGTAAGCACAATATTTAGGAAAATCACATAAATCTTACCACGAAGAACAGCAAGGACTCACTGCCGGTTTCACTACTATCAAGAATGAATAAAATAATGATAGACACGGGCTACTACTCAGAATCTCCCAACAGGAGAAAACACAAAAATGGAGTGCAAAATGAGGCTTTATAAGGTAGGAGGTGCAGATCTCCGATTGGTTCGTTTGAGCCGGGTGAGGCTAGGCTATTGGGCACAGACTTGGTTCAGGATGCGTTGGGTAAGGCAAAATTGATTCAGGAGCGACTTCGCACGGCGCAGTCTATGCAGAAGAGTTATGCGGACGGAAGGTCCGAGATGTGTCTTTCATGGTTGGAAAAGGTGTTGCTGAAGGTGTCACCCATGAAGGGTGTTATAAAATTCGGTAAGAGGGGAAAGCTGTGTCCCAGGTGCATTGGGCCATTTGAGGTGCTTCATAGGGTTGAGGAGGTGGTTTATAGACTCGTTATGCCTCCCAGTTTATCGAGTATTCATCTGGTGTTCCATGTTTTGATGCTCCAAAAGTATGTTGGTGACCCGTCTCATGTTTTTCACTTTATCACGATTCAGCTTGAGGGTGATATGTCATATGAGGTAGAGCCAGTGGCTATTTTGGGTCGACAGGTCAGAAAGCTGAGGTCTAAGGATATAGTTTCAGTGAAGGTTCAGTGGAGAGGGCAGCCGGTGGAGGATGCCACCAGGGAGACCGAGCGGGATATGCGAGACAGATATCCTCACTTATTCGAGACTCCAGGTATGTTTTAGACCGGTTCGAGGACGACCGTTTGTTTAAGATGGGGAGGATGTAACTACCCGACCAGTCGTTCTGTGAGATTAACCACGTTTCCCCCATTTCTGCTTTATCATATATTTCTTAGCCTGTTTCTTTTATGTTGGGTAAGTTGGTTTGGGTTTGGAGTTGTCATGGTGAGAATTGAGGCATTTAGTCTCTTAAAGTAGCCTAATAGTTGAAAAAGTGAACAGAGAGTTGACTTATTGGAGAACGATCTCGGAATTCAGATTTTATGGCTTGGATAGCTTCGTTAGGTGATTTGGGACTTAGGAGTGTGTTCGAAATGAAGTTTTGATGTCCGGTGTAGAATTAGGCTTGAATTGGCGAAAGTTAGTTTTTGGCGATTTCCGGTCGGCAGTGGAAAATAGGCTATCAGGGTTGGAATGGAATTCCGAAAGTTGAACAGGTCCGTAATGTCATTTTGGATATGTGTGCAAAGTTTCAGGTCAATCGAAGGTGTTTTGGTTGGTTTCGGCATAGTTGGCGAAATTTAAAAGTTTCAAAGTTCATAGGTTTGAATTTGATGTAATTTTTGTGTTTTCATGTTGTTTTTGGTGTTTCGAAGGCTCGACTAAGTTTGAATGATGCTATGGGGTGTGTTGGTATGTTTGGTTGGGCCCCGAGGGGCTCGGGATTGATTTCGGATGGTAGGCGGAGTTTTGAACTTAGGAATTTGCAGCAAATGGCTGCTGGTGTAAAGATTTTGGTGTGGCTGCACCTGCGAATAGGTAGCCGCAGCTGTGAAGGTCCATGTGTAGGTGCGAAAGGAGGCTAGGCAGGACGAGTCCGCAGGTGCGAAGATTTGGCCGTGCCAGCGAAGCCGCAGGTGCGGAGAAGAGATCGCAGGTGCGAGAATTGGTCCCTTAGTGGGATTTCACAGGTGCACACCTAGGACCGAAGGTGCGGGTCCGCAAGTGCGAGGAAAGGTCCGCAGGTGTGGATTAGCTGGGCAGAACATTATAAAGGAGTTCCTTCGTGAAATTTTGGTTATTCCACAATTGTTGCATGCGGTTGGAGCTTATTTGAGGGAAAATTGAATAGAGAATTCGAGGGTCTTTAGTGGAGGTAAGTTCCCGGATTTTAAAATTTATTTATATGCTATTTTGTTTGGATTAGGCTTGTAATTTGAAGGATTAAAGTAGAAAAAGTTTGAAAAAATGGGAGGAGGTTTGGAAAATTCTTTTGGCGATTTGGGTAGGCAATTGTGGTTTGATTGTGGTGTTTTTGGTATGTGTAGAATCGTAGGAAGACGAGGTTTTTAGTGATGTAAATTTTATCGAATTCCGAGACGTGGGACTGGGGCTCGGGTTTGGCTGAATTTCAAGATTTTTGTATAAATGGATAGTTTTCGATTGGGTTGTGTTCCTTTAGCATATATTGATGATGTTAAATTGGTTTTGGTTAGATTCAGAGCAATCGGGAGCCAATTTAAAGGGCAAGATAATCACGGATTGGTGTTGTGGCCCGGTGGAGGTAAGTAGTGGTTATAAATCTTGTCCTGAGGGTATGAAACCCCGGACTTCATATTTCTCACTGTTTTTAGAATGGCGCACATGTCGGATGATGAGTATGTGGCGCGCACTGATTTTTGGATTGGACTTGGTCCTCTCCGCGGAAACTATTGAGTTGTGTATTTTACTCTAAATCATATGTTAAACTGTGTTCTAAAGACTATTGTTATATTTGGACCTCGTGCCGACTTGTATAGACCCCTTGGGGGCGTTTTACTGTTATTCCCTCACTGTTTATTGATGATCTACACTCAGCCACATTGTACTTACTATTTTTGAAACTTACCCTGATTTACACTACTTTGAGATTTAAAAATGATGTTTCGGGTCGAGTACCCCATTTTACTGATCCGCTCGAGGGGCTTTTGAGAGGTTATGACTGAGTGAGGCCGAGGGCCTGATTGTGAGGATATGATACGCCACAAGGTGGCTTGATATTAGCGCTTGGGCTGAAGGAGCCCCTCCGGAGTCTGTACACACCCCTAGTGAGCGTAGGTACCTACTGAGTGCTTAGTGCTGAGTGCTGAGTGATGAGTGATTGGGAGGCATGAGTGACAGTGAGGTTGCCCGAGGGGCTGATACTGAGTGGTTGTGAGGTTCTGAGTGATGTTCTACCCGAGGGGCGATTTATGATTCATTTTTTTGCCTGAGGGGCTACTTATGATTTATTTCATTTTCATACTAAATCTTTCGGTTTGAAATTGTTGAAAAATACATTTTTCAAAGGATTCTCTGAAGTTTGTTTTAAGGCATGATGATTTCATATATCTATGTATATACTGTTGGAAAGAAAGGTTGTGCATATTGTGAATTGATGATATTGATTTTTATGTGTTTTCTTGCCGCTTGGTCTTGATTTATTTTCATTACTACTAAGTTGGCGTACTCACATTACTCCCTGGACCCCTGTTTGCAGATTCAGGTGCAGATACCGAGCATTAGCTATCTATTTCGTGCGGAGCTGGAGTTCGGGATATAGAGATAGTTGTTCAGCGTCCGCATCATCTCGGTTTTCCCTTCTTTTGTTGTATCTAGCTATTCGTTCGGAGGTTTTGTATTATAATAGCATACCTTTTGGCATATTTTTCTTAGATGCTCATGACATATTGACTCCGGGTTTTGGGGTTGGTTTAACTGTTTATTGGCCTAATGTATCTAGTGATTCCATATACTATCTGAAATGCTTGCAATTGGTTGGGATTATTGAAAGAAACCTCAAATAAGTGATTATTGGCTAGCCTAGTTCCACGATAGGCCTCATCACGGCCGGTTTTTTATCTTGGGGTCGTGACAATAGTGACACAACCCCAGGAAACCCGGGGCACCATCTTCCACCAATTCACTGAAAGATAGAAGGGTAGTACTTCCTGTACCTCTCAAGTGCAAGGTATTCTTCCTCCGATGCTACTGCCCTAACCATGGACTAAACTGAAACAACATGTCGTGCTGCTATGACAAATGGAACCTGACCAATATGATCTCGCTGCTTTGGAGTGTATACGGTGAGAGTCTGAACTCTTCCCCAGATATGCGAAGCAACTGGTGCACTAGCATCAACCCTGCATGAGTTAATGTACCAAATATACTCTAAACTATGCCCAGACCTACTGAAATCCGGTGTAGCAACAGGCACCCACAGTACCTATCCTCAACTAGAACTACTGGCAACTCCCCAACAGCTACTCTGGTAGGCATTTTAACTGCGGCACGTGCTCCTCGTTGGCCACTGTCTCTGACCCTTGCGGCACTTGCTACGGGGTAACATCATCAGGAACCGTTGTTCGTGTCCTCACCATCGGTGAGAGAATGATACGATAATTTCAAACTTCAAGATCAATGAACTCGCACGATAGGAATGAAGGACGTGAAATTGTCCTAATAGTTTTGTAGCCTCTTGAAGATAAGTATAGACGTCTCCGTACTGATCCGCAAGACTCTAATAAAATCGCTTGTGCTCTGATACCAACTTGTCACGACCCAAATTTCTCTCTATTGGGTATCGTGATGGCACCCAGTCCTAGGGACTGGATAAGCCTAAAAGTTACTAAATAACAACAATAATAAAAGGAAAACTAACAGTCCTGATATAGAATCTCAACTGAATGAACAAACTTTCCCAAAACTGGTAATACAAGTCATAAGCTCTACGAATCTTCTCCAATTTCTGAGTACAATTGTTTGGAACTAAATACAACAGTGTATGAATAATAAATACAAAGAAGGTGACTGTGAAGCCTGCGAATGCAGCAACAGGTTACCTTGAGTCTCCTCGGTAATCATCCACACAGCTACTATAATATATACTTGGATCTGCACACAAAAATGTGCAGAAGTATAGTATGAGCACACCACAACGGTTCCCAGTAAGTATCAAAACTAACATCGGTGGAGTAGTGACGAGGATTAGTTAAGACACCATTGGTCTACAAAATAAATAACATGAATATAGAAATGACCGAACATTACATCTATCTAAGACTTCACGGAATAATTTATAATAATGAAAATATAAAGTGGAAGGAAATTACAGAAATCACTCAAGAAACATCACAAAAATACACAGAGAGATGAACAGCTAAACAAGCCGAATCGAAAGGAAACTCAATACAATAGAGAACACCAATAACTCAACTCCACGTTGGTTTGTTCACATTGGGCCTTAGCCATTAAAATCCATAACTAAACAACAGTTCATATGAAAAACCTTTACAAATAAAATCATTTTTAGTATGGAAGAGTTTCCTTTGAAAACATAAGTTTCCTTTGAAAACATACTTTCTCCAAAAGTAGATATAAGCATATTTAATAGAGATAATTACGTAAAACATAGTTTCTTTCAAAATATGAAACTTTTGAGAGATGCTTTTCCAATAAATGACTTCCAAATATCATTTTAGGCAAGGCTAGTGCTTCTCAAATATACATTCGATGTAAAAGTCGTTCAAGTATAATCATTTCAAAACCATTGCTTTTTCAATAATACTTTTCAATAACATCCCTTGATCAAAATCTCCTCAATATTTATCCACTGGAACTCAGTTCGTAACTCAACAATTTCCATGCAGTACAGGAGGAATATCAAATCTTGCCAATAAATGCAGTAAGAGATCAATAGGAATATCCAAATTTAGGACAACAGATTAAAATGCAAATACAAGTACACGGCATCACCCTTCGTGGTTTTACTCTCATCCTCACCAAAACAAGTGCACGACATCACCCTTCGTGCTTTACTCTAATCCTTACCAAAACAAGTGCACGGCATCACCCTTTGTGATTTACTCTCATCCTTACCAAAACAAGTGCACGGCATCACCCTTCGTGCATTAACATCATAACATGGCATGGCATTATCCTTCGTGCTTTAATATCATAACATAGCACGACATTATCCTTCGTGCTTTAATATCATAACATGGCACGGCATCACCCTTCGTGATTTTATACTCTCATCCTCACAATAAATGAATAAATAAAAACACGGCATCACCCTTCGTGATTTACACTCTTCCTCACCAAAACAACATCAAGAACAATAGTTTGGCAAGGAAAATCAACAATAAGAACCATAAACACCACATCCCGGCAAGGGAGTCAACAATACAAACAATATCATTAACAGCATATACAGTAATAGAAACCATAACATCCCGTCAAGGGAGCCAACAAGGCAAACAACATCATCAACAACGGAATAATAAGAGAAACCACACAATCCCGGCAAGGGAAATAGCTATAACCAATCTCACCTAAACAGTTAACTTCACGGAATAAACTCAACTTCAACAAAGTCCTAGTAATAGGAAACATCAAGGAAATACCAATAACATAATTGTCTAACAATTTGAACTAAGTAGCACTTAAGGGAATAGTCGTATAAATCACAATGTAAGACTCACGGGCAAGCTTGACTACAACGAATAGATGTTCCAACTACGGCTAGTCAACTATAAGTCTAGATCGCACCAATTATAGTTAATTAGGCAAGCTAGGAAGAAAATATAGCATGATGATGAGAGAAGTAGAATATTCAGTTAAGTCAAGTAAGATCAAATAGCCAACGAAGGAATCCGAAAATAATTAATTCTGATTTAAACAGGAAGGGATGTAATTAACAACCAAGGATTAAAATGTAACAATTACAAATCATACACAGATAATATAAGAACCCACGAATCCTAAAAGGCCAATCTAATTGCAAATAAGTTCGAGTACACACTCGTCACGTCGCATACTCGGATTACAATCAACAAGGAAAACTCAATCCTAAGGGGTAGTTCCCCCATACAAGGTTAGGAAAGATACTTACCTCAAAGACGATAACCCGGTACTCAAAAATAGACTTCTCGGGTGAAAAGACCTTCGGACGGCTCAAAATCAACTAAAACAACTTCAAAATACACATAAAACGTATAAGGAACTATTCCGAATAATAAAGTTTTAATATTTACAAAATTTATAAAAATTGACCCAAAAGTCGACCCCCGGTCCCGCACCTCAGAACTTGACAAATTTTACAAATTCCGATTACCCATTCCGATACAAAATCACCCATACTAAATTTATCGAATTTTGATAACGTTTGGTCTTTCAAATCATGAATTTTCATTTTTGAAGTTTTCTTTCAAAACCCACAAATTCCTCAACCCAAAACACAATTTAAATGATGGAAACAAGAACTAATTCATGAAATATAATTAATTCTAGTGGAAGAACACTTACCCATTCGATTTGTGTGAAAACCCCTTCAAAAATCGCCAAGAACCGAGCTCTAGAAGTCAAAATATGTTAAAAATGGATTAACACTCATTTTTGAAGACTTATATTCTACCCAGATCTTTAATGAATTGCGATCGTGGAGAATTAATTGCGATCGCGGAGAACAAAAGGAAGGATGTCCAGGCTTAAAGCATCACGATCGCGGAGAACGTAATGCGATCGCGAAGAGGAACAATTATCGCTGGCCAAAGTGCCCTATGTGATCGCGAAGGCTCGAGTGCGATCGCGTATGAGAAGTTACCCACTGCCTAAATTGCTACACTACGTGATCGCGAAGAATTGAATGCGATCGCGTAGAAGAATAATTTGATGCTCCAGTAGAAACACTATGCGAACGTGATGGTGCACCTGCGAACGCGGAGAAGGATGATGTCGACTTGCGCGATCACGGACCTGTCTATGCGATCGCGATTAATAAAACTGGGGTGACCAACATTACTCTATGCGATCGCTGATGTGCATATACGATCGCATAGAAGAAAACACCAGATAGCAGAAAAACAATGCAACATAGGGGAGAATTGACCCGAAGCCCATCCGAAACACACCCGAAGCCCCCCGGACCCCGTCCAACCACACACACAAGTAGTATAACCTAACACTGACTCGCTCGAGGTTTCAAAACACATAGAACAACACTACTACCATGAATTAAACCAAAAATCATTGAAATTCCTCAAAACTTCTTTAAACCTTAAATTTTGCATTTACGGTCCGGATCACATCTAATGAAGTCCGTTTCTTACCAACCATCACAGATATGGCACAAATATTATGTCGAATCTGTACTGGGCTTCGGAACCATAATACGGGCCCGATACCACAGGTTTCACATATAATTTCATTTTCAAAAACCTCCTTAATTTTCAGAAAACAATTTCTTTAAAAAAATTCATTTCTCGGACTTGGGACCTCGGGATTCGATTCCAGGCATACGCCTAAGTCCCATATTTTCCTACGGACCCTCCGGGACCGTCAAATCATGGGTCCGGGTCCGTTTACCAAAAACGTTGACCGAAGTCAACTTTATTCAAATTTCTAATACAAAACTATCATTTTTATCAGTTTTTCACATAAAGGCTTCCCAGCTACACGCCCGGGCTGCACACGCAAATCGAGGTAATATATAAGGTGTTTTTCATGACCTCGGAACACAGAATTAGCTAGAAATATACGGGATGACCTTTTGGGTCATCATTTTCAAATACCACATATAGCCTGTGTACAGACTCGTCACCTTGTGTACACGTCTTCCCCATTATATAATTAACACAAACAACCAAAATCCTAAGGGGTAATTGCCCCACAGAATGTTAGTCAAGACACTTTCCTTGACAAGGCCAACTAATCCCTCGAAAATAGATTTTTTCCCTAAAATTCGGCTCCACAAGGCTCAAATCTAACAACAAATGACTTTATAATATCAAACAATGTATTGGCAAGAAATTACAACATATAAATCTTTGATCTTTAGATAATTTCAAAAAAAGTCAACAAATGTCTACCCCGGGTCCAAAAGGTAGATTCCGACTACCCATAACCCCACGAGTCCATATATGTGTTTTCTTTTCAAATCTGAGTCCAAATCGACTCTCAAATCTCAAATCTTCATTTTCAAAACTTTGACAAAAATCCCCAATTTTCCTCTTTGATTCTCATAAGTGTGATGTTGAATCTAAGATATAGATATGTTGGAAATTGATTAGAGTCAGTTACCCAATGTTTGTAGATGAAATTTCCCTCTCCAAATCGTCTCCTGCCGAGCCTAGAGTTCTAAAATATGATAAAATAATATGACATCCCGAGTTTCTAACCTTTTTTCGGTTGTAGATATCGCAGTTGCAAAGAAATTCGTGCAATTCCGTCACTGATAGTCCAAGGGAAACATCGCAAATGTGATTGTGGGTTCGCAAATGTGAACCATGTTCCCATTGCATATGTGACAATATTAATCGCAAATATGAACTCTCCTACCCAACCCAGACTTCGCAATTGTGAAAAGGCATCGCAATTGAAACAACTAATAACCCTACTATGTTCGCAGTTGTGAGGTTGGTACTCGCAATTGCGACATCGGACCACCAACACACTAGCAAGTCCAGTTTCAGTCGAAATCATTCAGAATCACATCTGAAACTCATTTGAGCCCTCAGGGCTCCAAACTGAAGATCCACACAAGTCTAAAAATATCATACAAACGTGCTCGCTTGATCAAAACCCTATAATAACATCTAGATCTACGAATCATTATCAAAACGCATTAATTTAAAACAAAAGTTCTGAAGCCTCTAGAACAACATCCAAGCGCCCGAATCCTATCAAATCAATTCTAAATGACACAAAATTTTGCAGACAAGTTCTAAATAACATAATGAACCTATTTCAAGTCCCAAAACCAAATTTCGAACCTGATATCCAAAAGTGAACCTACGGTCAAACTTGGGAATCTAAACTTCAAATTGCTATCCTTTGGACAAACAACACAAATTAACCTATGCACATCCGAATTCGATTTCGGGAATACTCCCGAGTCTTAAATCACGATACAAACCTAATAGAGTCAACCAAATACCATTCCAGTGTCATTTCCACAAAAGTCAAATATTAGTCAACACAATTAGATTATGATCCTAAGCTAAGAATAAAGGGGTCCAAATCAACCCAAAACCTCCCCAGATTAAAAAGCTAACCAAACCCATAAGCCATAAAACTACAAATACATACATGTGAAACATCAAAAATGGAAACGGGGAGAAAATAGACAAAACGACTAACCTAGTCGTTACATAATGGGATTTAATTTGTAAAAGTTTTTTAGACCCTCCTGGATAATGAGATAAAATTTTGAAAGTTTCAGGATCCTCCTGGATAGTGAGATTCAACTAATGCTCACAAATATTCCTAGCACAATTTGAGGCAAATTTTTTTGTTTTCTTTCTCTTGTTCATTTTAATTGCAGTCATCCACATGGAGAATAAGGGCGTTGATTTCAGAATCATTTTAAGTCAACCTTCAATTTCAATAGCAGACACCCACCTTGAGAGCGAGGGTTAATGTTTCAAAGTAAATTTCAAGTATCAGTTTTAGTTGTAATCGCCCACCTACAGAATGAGGGTATTTATCTCAGAGTTGGTTTGAAGTCTCGACTTGGTATTACGAACCCGCCAGGAGAATGGGGGTCAATAGTTCAGAGTTGATTTCAAGTTTAATCACGCACCTGAAGAATGAGGGACTACAAGTTCAAGATTATTTCAAGTTCGAGTAGAAGGAGCACAATTGAAGAACAACGTCAATTTTTAATTTCCAAGTTCAACTGTCAGGAGCCCGCCTGACGAATAGAGTCAATTTTCATTTCAAGTTCAATTTAGAATAACAAGGAGCCTACTTGAAGAATAGGGTCAATTCAAGTTGAAGTAGCAGAAGCTCGCCTTAAGAATGCAAGTTAATAGTTTGAGATGCCCAACTAGAATAATAAAGATTAAAGATAGTAGAGTAGATATGCTTTTGTACTATTAATTGTAATTACTGTTTTCCTTTATTTTTTATGTAAAATTAGAAACCACATATCGAAATCTGGACGGCACTTCACTCGACTCTCCACCTTAGCGTAGTTCTTCATTTTGCTTACTTTCGAAGTACATGTGACCCGATTCCTTTATAGATAAGGAAATATAGGAAGTTCAAATACTAGAGTTCGGTCACATTCTATCATGGCCCAATTCCCACTATAGGCATAATGGCACCCAAACTTGCTATTAGTGTCACGACCCAAACAGAAGGGTCGCGACGAGCACCCGGTGCCTTACTCAACTGAGCACCAACATAACATATCTTTCTTATTGTACTACCATGTATAGATGAGCTAGAAAGGCTGTCATGAGATAACTAGAATAAACATATGGGGATACTCAATATAGGATGACCCAATATGATATACAAACTTATACATGTGACATACGGGCCTATAAGACCGACATGATCATTTGTACACTCAAAACATAGACCGACAAGGCCATATAAGTATCCATATACATGACATCTATTTACAAACCTCTATGAGTACATAAACGTCATAAAGGTCGAGACAGGGCCCCACCATACCAATCAATACATGTCTAAATCATACTGACCAAATAAAAAACTCTTGAGCAAGTGGAGTGCACCAACACCTTCCGCTGAACTAATAGCTTACAAGAAGAATTGTCAACCTGTCTATCGGGAGTTGCGGGCATAAAATACAGCATCCCCGAGCAAAAGGGTTGTTAGTGTGAATAAAGTACCGAGCATGTAAGGTAGGAAAGCGTAAATTAGAATAGTAATCCAAAGAGAGATATAGAAGATACAACCTATTACATCTGAGTTCCCCTGAGCGCTATTGACATAATATATATATATATATATATATGTGTGTGTGTGTGTGTGTGTGTGTGTGTGTACATACATTGTCACACCCCAACCTCAGGGAGCGTGAATGGCGCTCAACTGAGTGGACCCGGTCAAGCAAGCCTACTAGACCTTCCCTACCCATTTCATTCATGATTTTAAAAAAGAACACATTACGATTAGTTAGGCAGGGGAACAGACAGATGTGTATATATATAAACGTTTCTAGTTCAATTTTCATTATATCCATTATGCCATAGTTAAATTTTCAAAAGTGCATACAATTTACAATTTAGTGTGAAGGAGTTTTCAAAATACAACATGATCCAGTGACCCATCCAATACCCATATATAACCCATATAAACATCTACAGAACCTCTAAATATACAAAAGATAGAAGTGACCATGTCGGTGACAATCACCGGTTATACCAGAAAAAACGTGGTAAATTATGTCAAAAGAAGAACTACATGACTCCTGGAAGAAATGGGGGCGCACCGAGACTGCTGTAAAGAGGATGCACCTCTATTTGCGGTCGGCACTATCTTCTAAGGAACCACCTACATCAATTCCAAGATGTAGCACCCCCGGCAAAAAGGTACGTTAGTACTGTCGAATAGTACTAGTATGTATAACTGAAACACTATCTCTTTAGAAAGATCAATAATGCAAGAGGGAGAAATATAAAAATCAAGGAAAAGCATAGGCAACACCACAACATCAAATAAGGAATCACATAAGCTTTCAAGTGAGACTGCTATAACTTTATTTTGGGCCATTATTAGCATTAGTACTTCAATATTTACAATACCATCATACTCATATACGGAGTCCGATGAATTCATGTTTCAATTTTCGGTTCAGTTCACAGCACAATACCACCATGTGTGTGGAATGGTTTCTAATCATGGCCCGATCGGCTAGGCCGTCTTACTCAAGACATTTTCCCTTTTTCACCAATCATCTCATTCCTTATTTCGCACACACGTATTTCAATTCCTTAAATTTTAGTGGCCACTATTGTTAATTCATGCCTGGCACTTGGCCTCATTTCATGATTCAAGTTCTTTCCACATATTTCACATTATTATAAATTTCATCAACAAGCCTTTCAATTACAGATATCAAGTACACATGCGAGAAAATGTGAATCCTGAACATATAAAGGTTGTCACATACTTTGGCAATTTAACACATGTTCCATACTTCAATACATCACCAAGTAACAACATAGCATAATGGGAGCATTTGAATACATATTATACATAAGTCTTTACAACACAAGCAAATTCGAAATGTCATCCCCTGCATCAATCAGGATTGAAACTTACACCAATTGTGGGGGCACCATGGGGGTTCGATTTCTAAGAAGAGGGGTTTTAGCCATACATACCTCAATTGAGCTTCTTTGACTCTACAATTATTTGGAACTCTTAGCAACCTCAATCTATTTTATCAATATAACAAATTGAACCAAAAATTAGGAAGACATTTATGGTTTTAGCTCACTTGAGCATTTTATCAAATACTAAGTGTGTATTAAGGTTTCAAGGTTCTTTTCATGGGAGGTTTTATCTTCCATAACCCATTCACTACCATTATTAGCTTACATTCTCCCTACACTCTTTTATCTTACATGCATGCAAGGTAATCACCCCCATCCCCATGAATTATCACACTAGTATCCCATTATAGCTATGTTTGGAACTATGAGTCGGGGTGATGAAGTCTTACCTCTTAGGATGGAGAATTTGGTGCCTTACTTTAATATCTTCAAAGCTTTAAGTGATAATGAAGATCAATTTGATGAATATTAGGCCCTCCCTCTAGAACTCCCCCCCCCCCCC